>JAJOOR010011907.1:0-16625 GCA_036250505.1 Solanum acaule | reverse complement strand
CCCCCCCCCAATGACATTGTAGAATCATCTATGATTTCTAAAACATCAATCATCAAATTCAACAAGAAAATAGTCTCAAATGTTGGACAATTCTAAGAAATTCCGATGCACTAGCTCTTTTACTTAAATTACTTGTATTTACAAAAAGATCTAATATCAACTGCATCAACCATAGAGGCAAATTGAAGTTACTAATAAAATTTTCGAACAATTTGTAGTGAGATCCCCAATAAATATTATCACCTATAATAAGTCAATTCACCTTCAAAAGGACTCGAATACCGCTAAAACCAGTGCAGTCCAAGTTCTTGATTCAGGCCTCTATCCATATCTAGTACCCCTCGTCGTTTTATTTTTATCCAAACTTTTTTAAAAAGGCTCTCAACACAATAAAAATATTTGAAATCAATAATACAAATTCTTTAAGTTGAACACACTTTTACTATTTGGTGAATGTGTTTTTCCCTTAGATTCATAGGAACGTTTTCATATAATATTTTTATCTATGTTTGATTAAAGTGGGCGTGAGAGAAATGGTTAGAATACGAAACTTCAAAAACATACTAATATTATGTACGATATTGAAAGGAGGATTAATTGATTCTAAAAATATAGAAGATAAATTTTTTTTAAAGTTTTTTTTCAGCCAAATTATTATACTCAACACATATTTTGCTCTATTATTATGACAATAATAGTACAAATGATAATTGATACTTATTCCTCAATCGAAATTTTAAGTTCTTATTTTGTTTAGATATGCTTATCTACTATGTACTCTCTGTTCTAATTTATATGACTTGCTTTCTTTAATAGGTTAGAAGGAGTATTTTGGAAGTCATATTCTTTACTTATTTAATTTTTTTAAATAGGAATTAATTATTATTATTATTATTTGAAAAAACACTTGTAAAGGCAAGTAAATATATGTGATCCTTAACATTATGAATTCGAAAAATTCTATTAAACCACTAAAATTGTACTAACCACAAAGATGCACTCCTTACTTACATGTTGGCCCTTATCTTATAACTGCCCCAACAAGTTTTTAGATGAAAGGAAGAAAAAGTTGTGATTAGTACGACGAGAAGAAAAAAATGTCGAAGGTGGTGGTTTCCACCATAATCACCGCCTTCGTCTTTCTCGTTGTACTATTCACCCAATTATTCATCAAATTGAATCACAAAGACGGATATTACACACCTAATGGCTTGAGCAGGCGATTAGGACTCAAAACTCGTGACCCGATTTTTGATCCTCTTGTTGCTGAATTGGAGCAAAAGACTGAGGGGAAATCGAAAGATAATTCGAGTAGGAGATCGCGTAAGAAGGAGGATGAAAAGTATTTTGATAATGATGGGAGATTGAAAACTAGTTTGAGATTGATGGTTTTGTTTCCTATATTGGACGTTGCGCCAAAAGATGGATTTATTGAGTATAAAGAGCTTGAAATTTGGAATACACAACAAGCTATTGATCGATTGCATTATAGGACTTGGAGAGAAATGGAGTTTAGAGATAAGGATGGAGATGGAGCTATTTCTTTCATTGAATATCTCCCTCAATTTACCAATGAAGACTTAGGTAATTCATTTTCACTCAAGTAAGAATTAATTACAGGAATGAGAGTCTTGACGCAACTGATAAAGTTGCTTCCATGTGATCGGGATCATGGGTGTGAGATATAAAAACATCCTCTTGTAGAAATGCTAGATAAGATTGTTTACCTTGTGATTTGATCCTTCTTCAGACTTCACTCATAGTGGAAGTTTAGTGCATTAGGATATCTTTGCCCTTTTTATGAATTAATTACGAGTACAAAATACTGTTGGGCAAAGAGATCCCAAAGATATAAACTAGTACTTAATATGGTCGCTATGGTTTTCCCCGAAATGCCTCACCATTATTTAGCTAGAGTAATTTATTTTCACTAAACTATGAATTAATTACGAGAATACGTAATTGGTTAAGTTGTCTTCAGAATTTGTGATGTAGAAACAAACTCTTGTAGAAATACAAGAAAAGGTTGTATGTATAATAGACTCTTGTGATCCTATCATTATCCAAATTACGCGCATAGTGAGAGCTTAGTGCAAGCCAGGTGCTCTTATTTTACGACGGTAGGGACGATTGCTTCCATTACTGACCAGAAAGACACCAAATTCTCCTTTAGGTGCTTCAACTGCGTAGCGGATAAGCCTTCAAAGTCGCCAACCACACTATATAGTGATGGGACAGCGAGAACAGTGACCATGAACCGTAGTAACCTAACGGTCCTTTTTCCTTTTTATGAATTTCTGCTAATGAACCCAAATTTGGGTCATCTTTAATTTACAGAGAAAAATGAGACAAGCCATGGAGATGCAGGATGGTGGATGGCACAATTCAGAAATGCTGATGCTGATCGAAGTGGAACTCTAAACTTATATGAATTTAGAGAGTAATTAATATTATTCTTTTGCTTCTTCATTTATTTTTATTTTTTAGTTTTTGGGGTATATGTGTGTGAAACATAAATATTATCAACCTTTGTTGTGTCATTTAATGTTTAAATCTTCCTGATGCAGTTTTATGCACCCTGAAGATAGCAGGAACGAACAAATACAAAGGTGGTTGTTGAGAGAAAAAATAAGGTTAGAATGTTTTATTAATTATATATATCGTTGATGCATAAAATTTCTATTTGAAATATGTTATTAGTTAAAAAAAAAATCTATTATCAATAGTAGTTTAATTTAATTACTTTTTGCTACTAGGCAAATGGACGTAAACAAGGATAATATGCTAAATCGATTGGAATTTAGTAACGGTGCTTACAATATCTATAAGACATACCTTGAATATGAATCTCAAGGAACCAATATTCCAACACCATTTCAAGCATTTGCCAACCTTGACTACGATGGTGACGAGTAATTATTCTTAATTCATATCACTTGTTAATTTTATTTATTAGATACTATAATTAAGTGAATTATGTTTAATTAATTATTATTTTTTGTATGTTAGATTTCTGAGAGTGGAAGAATTGAAACCAATTCTGCAATATTTATGCCCCGGAGAACTCTCCTACGCTAAAGTGTACACAACTTATTTGATTCGAGAGGTAAGTCCAATCGATCTATGAAACTTATATTATGCATTATATATTTTTGATTGACGAGGTTATGGGATTTGAGTCCATCACTAATACTTTGCATTGTCTTTTGTGTGTAGGCTGATGATGACAAAGATGGTAAATTGACATTGGATGAGATATTGAATCATGAAAGTATTTTCTATAGTACTGTTTATGATAACGGTAGAAATGAAGATATTTTCCACGAAGAACTGTGATTTATGGTACGTCATATATTCAATGTAAATGTAAGCTAGGTTGATTTAGATACTCATAAAATAGATATGAGAATCAGATCCTTTTTTTTCTTATAGGCTTTCTGTTTCTCTTGTTTATTATAATAATCATCCCCCAAGAACCTCTAACATTTTTACTAACGAACACTCTGCACTTTTGTACATAAATGATATTTGTTTCATCTTTTCTTTTTCTTACTTAATATAAATTAGGGCGTGTTTGGCACGTACGAAGGAAAATATTTGTTCATGAAAATTGTTTTTCCTTAAGTTATTTTGTTATTTATTTTATGATGGTGTTTGATAAGTGCACATATTCCAAAAATATTAAAAGAATAAATACTCCTATATAATCTTAGACAAATACTCTCATGTGGGATGGGGTCATGCGTTGGAGGGGATGAGGTGGAGTGAAATTTTAGGTGTACTTTGTTTTTTTATAACAAATTTGTTTTTTTCTAACAAAAATATGTCTAATTCAAAAATATTTTCTCAAAAAAGTTCTCCATATTAAATGCACCCTTAATGCGTTACATTTTCTGTCTTAGCTAATAAGTGGTCGTTTGGTTGTGGGATGGGATAGATTAAAATACTTTATGAGATTATTTTATTTATCACGTCTTTTATACGAAATAACTTATTCTACTATTTATACTAAAATTCTTGAATAAAATAATTCATGGACAAAAGAATACTCATTACTAAACACATAATAAAATAATCTCATGAAATATCTCGAGATTGTTATTCTTATCCCACCAACTAAACAATCTCTTATAGTTTGAGTTACTTTATATACTCCTATATATGCAACTACTATAAATCTAAAATTCCAATCATCAGCCAATTAAAGGTTCGAAGGATTTAACTTAACCATTTGATAAACCTAATCATTTGAAGGCCGGCAGCAAATGGATTAATAAAATTATTTCTAGCGATTTTTACTGAACGAAGAAATTAACCTTACAGTTACCATATTGTTATATTTTATCATTCTCGGTAGTAGTATATATTGTGAGGTGAGGGAGATTATGTTAGCTAAAATTTTATTTTTATTACTGTCAACAGGAGATTATATATGATAATTCAAAGAGGCAGTTAATCATTTCAACTCGAGCCATGAGGTCAAGCCAGCTGATCATAGTTCAACAAGAAGCAGTTAATTAATTAATTAATTAATAGCGTTGAAGTTAGTTGAATGCTAGCTGAAGGGAGGAAATTATTCTAGCTAGTTATATACTAGCAGCTAATTAATTATCATGCATTAGCAGTAGCTAATCGTTTTTTTAATGTATATATAATACATTTTACTTGTATAATAAGAATACAGTTAGAATCCTTCTCTAATTTCTTTCTTCTATCTCCTAAGTCCTGTCATTGCAATTCATCTTTTTAGAGCTTATTCATTACATGTAACGGATCATTTGGTAAGAGGAATAAGATCTAATAAGAATTTTGAGATAAAATGTGCATCTGATTATTTTAGGAAAAACTACACTTATTGGACATAAAAATAAACCAATTATCCACCCAAAACCCATTCTTAATTAACTCTTTTTATGTCTTTTCGGCCTAAATTATGGGAATTGTCAAATATTTCTAGTGTATTATTTAATACAACTATAGTTCACATAATTATTGATCACGGCTATAATTTGATGAAATTTTCTATTAAATTCGAGACCCACTAAACTGATTTGTATCAGGATTAAGAAGGCATTTTCACCTGATTTGTATATCTTCTCTATACAAATCACGATTTATCTCTCCTCTCTCCACTCACTGATTTTTCTCCTAAAATTTCTCAATCATATCAAATTTGAATTTTGAATGCTCCCTTTCTCCCTCCTAATCGTGACATCTCAATTCCAGGTAACCATCTAAACATGTTTCAACCAACTCTTTTTTTTTTTTTCATTTGTATATAAAGAATCTCATGAATTTGTATGAACCCTATTTGTATACATATTAATAATTTGTTATTATATTGTACATATATGTATGTATTTGTGTATATACAAACTTTCATTTATGGTGTTTGGTTTTATATGTTTTTTTTATTGTATATTTTTTTGGTATATTATCACCCACAATACCTTATACAAAACAATTGTATAATTTCAACACTTATATACAATTACTTATTTATCTATATTAATAGTTTGTATTTATAAATAATTGTATATAATATGTTATTTGTATAAACTCAATTTGTATAATTTATACTTAAAAAAACAACGATATATACAAACGAAAATGAGCATAGCAATTGGAACTATAACTATGGAGCGTAGTTAGATAAACTATAGTTGAGGAGGTTTATTAAGTTTCATCTCTTAACGATTTATGAAATATGCCCCCTTCCTAGCTTAGCCACAATTCGCCTTTAGTTTATTTGATGTCATCATAATTAGGAGTGGCAAAATCAAACTCAACTTGTTCAACTCGCTCAACCCATTTAAATTTGAGAGGGTTATGACTCGCCCATTCATTAGCTCAATCCATTTCAATCCATTAAAAATTGGGTTGATATATAACCTGAATTGACTAATGAGAATTTTTGTCAATTTTTTTTAATTTTTTTTTTTTCAAATTGATATGTTATATATAGCCATAATAAAAAATACTTTAATTTTATTAGGTACTAAAATAGTTTAAAGAACAAATAAAACAATTAAGCTTAGTAAAATTGGGTTGGGTTGGGTTGGGTTGAGCTTTTTTTCCATTATATAACCCATGACCTAACTCATTTTGACCCAAGCAAATATGAGTTGAGTTGGATCTTGACCCAATTATTGTCTTAACCCATCATGACCCGCACAAATTAAACCCAACACACCTCGTTGCATGCCACCCCTAATCATTATATATGATGATATCATTTAACATTTGTGCAATTTTTCTTGAATGATTGTTATGGTATCATTAAGGATTTTAGAAGGGTCTCAACTGCAAATTAACTTGATAAAATAGTGGTTGTTCTTCAATTATACAATTTTAATATCCTTAATATATGAATATATTGTGATAATATCATTCATGTACCATCAAATGACTTAGAATTTTTTTTTGTAATACCATCACAATATATATACACACACACTATGATAGTATCATTCAATATATGTGAAATTTTATATTATGCAATATACTTTTATGGTATTATTGAGGATTTTAGAAGGAGAAGGGCCTAAAATACCCTTCAAGTATAGGTAATGGAACAAAAATACCCTTCTTCCACCTTTAGGCTCCAAAATACCCTTCCATCCATCTATATGGACCTATATTACCCTTTCACTTAACAGATTCTTTAAGACTAATAATTAATCCTTTCATTAATGATGTGGCAGTCTTTAATTGGTTGAAATTGAAATTAACCAAAATAATAATTTCTCTTAATTAAACCCAGATCCAACTAAATTCCACCCGACCCACTTAAAATTCTATTGACCCATATCTTAAATAATCAAACTTCAATCAACAACTTGCTCCAGTTATTTTTAATCCCAGTCAAAAAAGAGGTACATTAAACCATAAACAACATGAAACTTCCGAAAATTCCCTAGAAACATTCCAAGAAGGAAGAAGTGAAATACAAGATCAAGTGCCACTATAATCATATACCAATATACACCATATTTTGAAACACTATGAAAAGTCCAGCAAATCTCCAATCTCTGGGAAACATTAACTCAAAGCGGTAAAATTTCTCAAAATCCAAAACCCTAGAGTTCAAAAATTATTTCACTTCTTTCTTTTTTGCGATTCATATAAAGCACCGCACGAAAAAGCAAAACCAACATAATTTTATTTCTTAAATAGACATGATTTTGGGAAATTCTCAAAGCAGAATCATGGAATAGAATATCAAAAAAAAAAAATTTAGCCATAGCAAGAGATTATATACAAGATGAAGAAAAGAGATTGATATTGCTTTTCGTTATCTGCAAATTTTACGAGAAAATTATATGAAGAGAAATTCAATGTACGGAGAAAAAAAAAAGAAACTAACTGGGTATGTTGTTGTTGTTTGCTTAATTTAAATTCCAGCCAATTAAAGACTGTCACATCATTAATGAAAAGATTAATTATTACTCATAAAGAATCTGTTAAGTGAAAGGGTAATATAGGTCCATATAGATGGATGAAAGGGTATTTTTGAGCCCAAAGGTGGATGAAGGGTATTTTTGTTCCATTCCCTATACTTGAAGGATATTTTAGGCCCTTCTCCGTAGAAGGATTGATATCATTCAATATCATGCAGTATAAAATTATTATTTTTTATAATTAAAAAAATATGAAGTTTTAACTTTTGAGGAAAACCCACCATTTCCATCGCAAAAAACCACTCAAATCATCATCATTTTCACCATAACAAATATACATTCACTTTTTTATATATAAAAACTAAAATTATTTCATTGAAACATTTTTCTTCGTAGTGAATTAAACTCTCATTGATATATTGGAATGAGCTCAAGATGCATCATTTTTATGAATATTATTTTATCACAAAGATATTACTAATATCAATATTTGAAAAATTGGTATATTAATCTAGAAGACATCATTTACAAGAACTTAATAATATTTTAATTGGGAAGGTATAATACATATGTACTCTATTTTCATAAGCTGAAATTTTGTTCCATTGAATTTCTTGATTTTTTATTTTATGTAATGAGGCAGCTAACAGTGTATATTACTAAATATGTATACCTTTTTTCTTGCACTTAATTTTTTTGGAAAAATGAGCTAACTAGTCAAAATCCTTAACAGATTTACTAAAAACATCTACACTTTAAAATAATTATTAAAAATATCAGTATGTTAATATTTTAACAAATAAAGTGTATCCTAAGTTAGTTCCTAATTTATCTCACATTAAGCCATGTTTCAGCCACACGTTCTCTCTCTGAAAAATTTTCTTCTCTCATCTAATTCCCTCTTCTAATTGTTCTTCAATTTTTAATCTCCCGCTTCTCTTTAATCAATAGGTGCCATTTTTTTTCTTCAGAAATTGAAAAAAATATCCCAAAATTTTGTTCACAACAATCCCATTGATTCAGGTATGTATCTTTTTGTGATTTTTAGATTTTTTTTTACCAATTTTGTGTTTGTTTAAATCTTTCAAAATATTTGTTTGTTTAGTTGCTTAGTAAATTCTTCAATTTCGATTAGGGCTTTAGATAAGGAAAACCTCAAAGATTCCTCTCTAATGGCGGACTCAAAGAGGATTACAAGTGGTATCCCATTTAATTATCAATTTTCTAGCGATTTCCATTTTTTGATCTATGTATTACTCAAGGACTAGTCGATAATGTAGGCTCGGCGGCTAAAATAGCGGAAGAGAAATATCTAAGCATACACATGTCTCTATCGGCATAATTACATTGTATTCCACAAAAATTGAACACAAAATCATCAATAAATACAAATTCACATACATAACAAAAATGTATTCATGACATGATTGAGTTATGTATATATTTTACTTTCATAGTGAAAAATTAAAAATTGTATCTCAATGATTAATATTGTATATTTACATGACTACCAAATTTTATTTTATTTTATTTGTATTACAAAAATACTATTATTGATTGTATCCCAATATAATCTAATCATTACATGTGAATACGATTTAAGAACGGATACAAGATTCTTAAAAAAAATAACATACATAGTGAAAATAATATAATTTGTTGACGAATGATATAACATTCTTAAAACATACAAATTGTTTGGCATACTTATTGGAATGACCATAAACTAAAAAAGAAATGCAACATTCTTAATAAAAATACAAATGTTGAGTAAAAGAAAAATAATTGACAAACAAAAATTAATATGAATACAATTTTTGTAACCTTCTTCTCTGACTCTCTCTTCCTTAATTCTTCTTCGTCTGCTATATTTATTTTTTCAATTTTTTGTTCACCAAATTCAAATTTGAATCTGTATTCACTTGTGCATCGGTAAAACTCTGTCTCGTCATCCATACAAAATTATAATTACCCAGGAATTTTTTAAAAAAAATCATGTCAAACTTCCAAACAAATTAATTATTCAGCAGTTAACAAATACCTGATCGATTTTGTATTTCACGATTATCTCAACGTTCAAGTTGGAGTTTCTGTTCCAAAGTTATTTGTCAACGAAATCCTATTCAATTATTTCAATATTTTCTTTCCACACAGAAAATAATCTAAACAAGATTTGAGAAACAATGGAGAGAAAATTTGATATTGAAAATTTGAGAAACAATGAAAGTGGAACAATTGTGGTTTTCTCTTTGAAATTGTAATTGATAAGAAATTCAAGTGATATGTTCCTTTTTAAAAATATTTTCTCCCCTGATTTTCTCAATTCTGTTATTGAATAATTGTATTTTTTCAAATTAAACAAATTAAAAAATTGCATAATTAGATATAAAACAAACTCAAATATTGACATTTTTAATAAATATTGTAAATGTGGCTAATGGGTCTTATTAAATGCTAAAATATTGGCATTTTGAAATTTTTTCCAATTTTTTTCCACAGAATTTTACTAGACATTTAACACTTTATCTAAATAATTATCATTCAAGTAGAGTTGTCAATATGGGCTAGGGCCGTTGGGTCGGCCTGGCCTAACCCGTGATTTAATAGGGCTGAGCTAAGATTTTTGGAACCCATTTAAGAAAATGACTTTTTAGTCGGTCTGAATAAACCTGTTAATTTGTGGGATTTGAACAATATGGGTAGGGCCGTCACGTGGGACAAATAAAATAAAAATAGAGTATTAAAAATAGCAAGAGTCCAAACTCAAAATCTATTTAAAATTGGAAAATCACCCGACACATATATTTAAGAGACAATATTACAGGTTTTAAATCTACTCTTTAAATATTACTACTTATAATATTTTAATTGCGAGTTATAACATATCATTTTTTATTAAAAAATAAATCATTCAATTTTATTAAATAATTAGTCTTTTATAATAATATTTTATAATTCAATTAATACGTTATATAAATAAAATTAAAATAGAGAATCAATCATAATTATCTAATACACATTTTTAGGGATTTTTTACTTTTCAAATACACATATTTTACAGTCACACGTCAACTATCCACCCCCACCATGTTTCTGTCCAATTCTCACTCTATCATCCCCACCCCCACCCTCACTCCAATCCCACGTTCAAACAGTAAGAATTCTTCTCTCACCATATTCATCCTCTTCTTCACTGTTCAACCGTAAATCTCTCCCACCATATTCTTCTCTCTTACTTAAAAGAGAATCAAATCTTCATCAAAGTACTAAAAAACTAGATAAACATGTCGAAGAACAATCCTAGAAAGAGCCTCAAATTAGTTCTAATGTTGATTTTGAGGCTCCAACTTTTAACATATTGTCTCAAACTCCACCGCTGATCAACAAGAATGCAAATCCGGCTAACAGGTGTGTTACCCCTCCAAAGAAGAAACAAAGCCCATAAAAGGAGAAGAAAAGAAAAGTAAAGAAAATTGCAACTCCTCCTCTAAATCGGAGGGGACAAAAGAGAAAAGGGAAAATCGTGGAAATCCCTTTGAATTCTAACTCAGATTTTGTAAGCAAGAAAAAAATAAAATCAACAAATGTGGATATGAATCAGTCATCAAAACCCTCCAAAAGAAGAGCAATAATAAACAATGATTCGAAAATCCCAAAGTAAAAAAAGAGCAAAAAAATTGTGAGGGTAAATTTTTTATTCAAATTATTTTCTTAGTTATTCTATTTTTCTTTCATTCATTTTTTCAAAATTGTTTTCCGAACGAAGTGCATCAATGTGTATAAAACTTATATGTAATTTGTATTTCTTATGTTTTATATTGGTATCCAATCATCTGAGTGAGTATATGTTTGGCATGAAATTTATATGATTTTTCTTGCATCAATATCTAGATGCATTAGCCTAAAGTTGATATAAATTTGGTGCGTCTTTTCTAACATTTGTATAGCTTTTGGAGTCTTAATGAAGTTGATGAAATGCTACAATACTGGTTAGTAGTAAAAAAAAATTTCAAACTATTTCTTTATGCATATTATTTTGGCATGAAGTTTGTTTAATGTTGGCATGAAATTGCTATGATTTATGCATCTATATGTATATGCCTTATCATGAAATTGATATTTCTATTTTTCCAATGGGACATCAGGTGCAAATTAAATGGACACTAATTAGAAATTACATTAAATAGTTTTTGGGTGGGCTTACTTTGTATCCAATTGATCTCCAAATTGAAAATTAAGAATGACACCAAATTGGTATTCATATAGGAAGAATAAATCTAACAATGTAACTTACCTCATACACATAGTATACAACAATTTTTTTCTTTTTTTCACTGGCATACCACTTGTACACCAAATGCACACCGATTGAAAATTACATTTAATTCAAATATTAATTACATGCTTTTTAAAATCAATGGAACTTCAGTCGCATACCAAATGGATATTATTTCATATTTAAATTTGTCTTGATTATTTTGATCGTTACCAATTGCATACTAGCATGAATTAATAAATTTTTCACTTTATATTTGAAAAACAATGAATACACAAAAACGATTAAGTAGTACACATAATAAATGTTCTTAAATTATAATTCATTAGCTTAAAAGACAAAATTAATCAAAACATGAGTTTGTCACAATTAAACAACCAAATCAAAATCAAAATAAATTATGACTTTTTTGCTGCAGGGTAATTTGAACATGACTTCCTGATGTGTCCCTCCCAATGATATATACTGGACGTAACTTTAGACCTCTTGAATTTCACATCAGCAAACCCCTTCTAGCGTTCAAGTTGTAGTCTCCCTACATTCTTTTTGAACCAGGCGGCAACATTTTATGTTCCAGCACATAACTTGGTATATCCACATTTTATATACCTATTTCAAGCAAAAAGTCATCATTGATAAATACAACATTCATAACAAAAGAATATCAAAATTATACCATTTTCAACTAGTAATTGTCATTTATTAAATAATCAGTATACCAAATTTATTCCATTATTACGCCCAAATCCATACATTTATAATGCAAAAAAAATGTTCAATCATACCAGATTCACAAATTTCATACCAATTTTTTGTACACTTTCTATACATATTTCATCACTGATTCATACCAAATTCTTACCAAAAGAATACAACAATTATACCGTTCATAACTAGCAATTGTCATTTATTATAAATAAATAGTATCCAAAACCACAAATCGTACCAAAAACAATAATAAATTTCATACATGTCTAACATATCTAGTATATCAATTTCAATCAAATTTATGTAATTTTTTAAACCAGAAACATATCAAAAAATGAAAAATATTTCACACCAAAAACTAACAACGGTATACATTAAAAAAATCCAGTATTTTTGCAATCAATTACACAAAAAAAATTCAAAAAAAACACTAACCTGAAGGATCCCATCTACCACCATGTTTTATTAATACTGATAAGAAACTGTTCATTACAAGAAAATGACGATTATTAAACAAAAACAAATTTGAAGTAGATGAGAGTGACGGCTAAGAATATTGTTTGAACGAATTAGAACGAGAGAATATTGAGAAGAGAGAGAAACTGTTGAAATTATTTTGAAAATAAATCTGTTTGAAATAATTGTTTTGAGATAAAAAAAGAAAACAAATATTCTATTTTGTTATGACTCTGCTATTTTTATCCTCCTTCAATTATCATTAATATTTTCAAATTGTTTGTTACTCAAAGTTCCGTTTTTGATTTTTTTTTCAAACTAATTGATTTTCACTATTTTTTAAAATCCTTTTTAAATAAGTGAAAATGTTATAACCTGTAATTGTTTATTGTTATAACTTGAAAGTTAAAGAATAATGATATAACTTATAATTATTAGTCCAGAAAATGTCAATTATAAAATTTTCACAAAAAAATTTGAATATTAATAATGAAATAAAATTATGTTTATAAAATTAGGTTAATATTCTATTTATACTTTTACTTGAAACCAAATTTAATAAATATTATAAAGATAATTTTATTTGTGAATTTGATTAACAAATAACACTAACACCATGTAATATTGTCTTGTTGATATTTATGATAATATTTTTGAATTATAACTTAATTTAAAAACTATAAAAAATATGCTTTTTTAAAAAGGTGGGCTGACCCGGCACAACCCGCAACTCACATACTTATGAGTTGAGCCGGTCATTTTTGGCCCACAAAAAATAAATCAATCCGACCTGATCCATCAAATTTCAAAATCTGTTTAAGTTAACCATATGGTCAAATCATATTGACAACTCTATTATTCAAGAGAGAATATTATGAGTATACTAATCAACTCTACCTTCAAGAAAGAGTATTAGGAGTATACTAATCATTATGGATGTATTTTTTGACATCCCCGCTCCCCCTAATTTGGGATCTTAGAATGGTTTGTACTTGGTAGTACTAGTAATTTTTTAATTCAAAGTCTTAACATGTTACTATTTAGGTTGACTAATTTCATTAATCCGACCAAAGTAAAGTAGTATATTTGTAAGACTAGAGGTAAGAGCAATAAGCTGAGAAAAATTAAAAACAGATACTTTAATTGCTCCACCAATCTCATCGCAGCAGATAATTACCCAATTAAAATAGAAACAGAAAAAACAATACAAGTAGCACAAGGTGAGTACAATAGATTTGCATAATAATACCCCTAATTCAAGTTCCCCTTTAAATTCGCGTGATCTTTCTCTCTCTACTCTCACTCTATCTCTCTCTAGGGTTTCAGTTGGGCGCCGTTTGGATTTACTCAATCCCACAGTGTAATCTGCTGGTTACAATCTCATTCGCCGCATCTGCAATTTCAGGTAACTCACTCATTTTTTTTTTCAACTGATTAGAAAAATTGATTAGTTTTCTGTAGAACTGATTTTAAGCTTCATCTGATGTTCAATACTTGGAACTTTGATTGATTCGATTGTGGTTCCGGTATTTTGATTCACTTATTTGCATCTTATTGACTGCGTTTTGAGGACTTAGATCTAGTAGGACCAAATGGTATGCTCTGTTGGTTTTATTGAAATTGGAACTTCTCCAATTGATATAGTGATGCACTGTACATGAAGTAGGTTTTGTTGTGGATCGATATAGTGATCCTATGTTCATATGCATAAGTTTAGAAATTGCGGCTTCTTAAGCTACTATTTGTGAACCTTAATGAGAGGTTTGCGTTAAGTCATTACTTCTGCTGTTTGATTGAGCTCTGGAGTGCTTTTTAACGAGGAAAAATGATTGTTTACCCTGAACTGTGTTCATGAACTTTATTAATTTACTTGCAACTGAGGATTTTTTTTTTGTGAACAGCCAATCAACATACTTATAATGATTGGATTGGATATCAATGAGAGAAATATTCTAGACTTATTCTAACAATCATGTTGCATTCTTCAAATAATTCTACTTATTATTTTATTTGAGTTATTAATTAACAAGGTTAACTTTCCTCATAGCAAACTTTCAAACTTCTACTCGCGTATTCCATTAAGGTAATGTTTATGTTTTTATGGAATTAGAATTAACAAGAATGCATTAATAATTCCTTTAAAATAATTAAACAAGAGGATTAATATATTTCTATTTTAACTATGAGTCTATTCCCTAATGGTTGGTGTTGTTTTTCAATTGATGCTATATTTCTTAATTTGATATGTAAGGCCTCTGTTGAAGTTGCTTCAACTTTTATGTGTCTCTTTTCTCCTGCTTATAGTGGACCTCATCTTTTTTTACATTGTGCTTTAGATTTATGAGGTAGTGTGGTTCACATTGAAGGGGAGTCTTGGTGTAACGGGTAAAGTGGTTAAGATTGCGTATAATAGACCTTTGTTGTACGGCCTTGATCCCGCACATTAGGGGTGTCAAAAATGAACTCAAACATAGATAACCCGCCCAGAATTTTAAGGGTTGGGCTCAAGATAATTTGAATTGGGTTCAATCTCAACCCATTCAAGCCTAACTCATTTTAAGAGAATCCTCAATTGAGCCCAATTCAATCTCCAATTTCAACCCGTTTTAAAAATCTTTACTAAGATATGTTCCTATATTAAAGGTATGAATTATTATCTATTTAACATCTTTTAGGATTTATCTATCCATTTGTTACTTTTTAAAAAAAAAAATCTTGAGTTGAAATTCGAATTGTGATTATAAAAGTTAAATATCACTATGTTAAAATTATTGAGATTAATCGGGTCAAATTGGGCGGGTCAAGACCCAACCCGTTTTTAGCCCGTTTGAACCCAACCCATTTGTGCCCAAAGTAAACTTGGGCGGGTCAAGACCCAACCCGATTTCTATTTCAACCCATTTTAATATCTCCAATTTCAACCCAACCTGCCCATTTGACACCCCTACCGCACATAGTTGGGAGCTAAGGGTGCGGGACTGCCATTTGTTTTGGTGGTTCACATATAGTTATGCAAGGGTTATATGTGCAAGGGCTATAATATTAGGATTACAATTATTAGTTGGTGCACATACTTGTTCAACATTTGGTTCATAATCTGAAAGTTTTTAACTGGAAAAGAGATTTTTCGAATAATGTTGTTGAGTGTTGACATGTACTTCATTCCTTTGTCATTTTGAAGAACTGTGGTTTGGGTTAAAATGCCATTTAACTAGTGATGTTATAGCAAGCATTTTTGCCACTTTTTAATACATAATCAAACTAATTTGTCCCCTTGATAAATGTACAAGAAAGTATTCAAAAAGTTGAATTAAAATTTATTAGAAATCCTTACTATTTAAACAACAAGTAACTAATCCAAAAAATACACTATTACTACTTTACAACTGATTTTAAGCTTCATCTAAATTCTAATGTTCAATACTTGAACTTTGATTGATTCGTTTGTGGTTCTGATCTTTTGATTCACTTATTTGCATCTATCCTTGTTACTGACCGAGTTTTGGTTTGGAAGTTTATATTTTTTTAATTTCTTTTATTTGAGTTTGGACTGAGATCTAGTATGACCAATGGTATGCTCTGTTATTTTATTGAAATTGGAACTTCTCCAATTGATATAGTGATGCACTTTACATGAACTAGGTTTTGTAGTGGATCCGCTTAATTCATAATTTTGAGTATGTTAACATATGAATCTACACAAAATGTTTCAATGTCTTTCTAGAATGACCCGTAAGGCCTTATATACTAGTGGGCCATTTGACCCGAAATTAAATCAACTACTA
>JAJOOR010011905.1:0-17002 GCA_036250505.1 Solanum acaule | reverse complement strand
CATGATTAAAGACTCAATTATATACCCCTCAAAACTCTATTTACATCTTTTCCATCATAATTGTGGAGAATATTTTTATAAATTAATATTTTTATGCAATGCATGCAATTTAATACACCAAACCAAACAATACATAATTAATGCAAGTATCACTAATGCACTCAATTTAACATTATTTTTATACACCAAACAACTCCTTACTCCTTAGACATTTCGAATTTGAACTCCAAAACAAATATCAAATGTAAAATAAAAAAATAAGCTAAGCTTCAAAGTCAATTGATTTTAAATGACTTTCAATTAATTATATGATTAAAGAGTTGACTGCTATTGATACTTATATCAGTTTCAATTTGTTTTTTTGATTTTAATTTAATATGAAACGAATTTTTTTTTTAAAAAAAATTTTTAACAAAAAATATATACCAAAATTCTCTTAAATTGTGTGGTCTTACACATACAATATGGAAAGTTAGAATAAAAGAATTATAAAAAACAATAATTTTTTTAAAGAGTTAAGTGTCAAAACACACCTAAATATTTATTTTTTAAAAAAAATTAAATAATTCACACCTAAACTATTCGGAGCATAAAATAATTTGAGAAACACACCCCAAGTGATACGTGTTGGTATGTGTATTACACTCTCTTTTTAAAATAAAAAAAATTATGACATGAAAAATAATTTCATGGTGGCAAAAAGTGACAACCATAACTAATGCATGTAACAATCTCGGCTGAAAATATAAATATAAAGAAGGATAAACTATCTTATTAGACATACATCACTACTATATATACTAATATTATCTTTGCTTTCAAACAATTACATA
Source organism: Solanum acaule (assembly GCA_036250505.1). Classification (NCBI taxonomy): domain Eukaryota; kingdom Viridiplantae; phylum Streptophyta; class Magnoliopsida; order Solanales; family Solanaceae; genus Solanum; species Solanum acaule. The sequence continues at coordinate 16,169 of JAJOOR010011905.1, read as the reverse complement.
TATTGCCACTTTTAATATTTTATACCGTATATTAATATATTATTTGAAGATACAATTAGATTATTAGATACCCACATACCTTAAAACTAGGATTGATTAATTATCTGCTTAATTAACTCTTTCACTCCAAATCAACCACTATCTCTTAATTCTCCTCTCCCATATTTATCACTCAATTATGTCTCCTCCTTTATGATTCAAGAATTTCATCGTACAATTTCATTCCAACATTAGCTAATCTACTCTCTTCTTCACAAGATATCTTCACCATGGCCGACAAATTCTCCTGAACCCAAATATTATTCTATATTGTTCATTTATAACTAGATCAAATCAAAGTAACTGCTACAGAGAAAACTTTAATTCAGAGTGGGTCTTGATTGTTTGTCTCCGGAAGAAATGGATCTTAGTTTTGATTATGTTATGCCACAACGCAAAAGGATCAAAGGGAGTGTTGTAGAGAGTTTTTGTTTGCTGGTGTTCTTCTAAGGCTTTCTTTAGTTACCGTGATATGGATTTGGTAGTACCAATATTACTTTGATATGGCCCTTGAAACATGTGTATCCAATAAGTAGTAATTTTAATTAAGATCTGAGTTGTATTTTTAGTAATGGAGTGTCTGACCATGTATATGTATCCACCATTAAATTTCGAATACATGATTTTTAACAACACGATGATATTAATTCCTAAATTCATGTGTTTCAGCTACATTTCATATTTAGATACACATAATTAAATGTATATGCTTATTATGTATTCGAGATACGTGTTTTTGGATATAACGTATGAAATTTAAATACACATAATTAGATGTATATGCTTCTTGTTTTTGTATATTCCATATTTAGATACACATAATTAGATGTATATGCTTACTATGTATTCGAGATACATGTTTTTGGATATAACATATGCAATTGATACTTGATACATCAAATTAATAGTAGATACATATAAAAGATACATGAAATTAATATTTTATATATATATATATATATATATATATAAAAATAGATACATAAAATTAATACTAAATACCTATAACAAATACATGAAATTAATGCTAGATACTTCTATGATACATATGAATGTACTTGCAGGACACTCATGTATCTAAGAGTTTAGTTTGTTGGATACATCATATATTAATAATAGATACATCAAATTAATGAATTTATTATTTTAAGAGTAATAATTTGAAATTAATCAAATTGCATTACCAAGATATACATTTTTTATCTTATATTAATAATATTAATGAATTTACTATTTCAGAGAATAATAAAATGAAATTAATTATCTATGTATTTTGAAAATCCTCAATTACTCCTCTAATTAAGGAAATCAATTCCAACCAATTAATTTAAATAAATAAATTTTGTATCTCAATTTTAAAATTCGGCAAATACATGTATCTCATGGATTCAGACTCATGTATCCTAAGCATAAAATATGATACATGAAGTAGTATTTGAAACTATTGAAAATCTTAATAATTAAGACCTAAACTAGTGGGATTTATGTGATTTGCCCTATAAAGAAACCGTATCAGCAAAAACAGAAGCCATGCATGTTGATGAAAATTAAAGGCCGTGTCAATATTTAGGTGTGTTTCCCAAAAAAAAGAGTTAGGAATTTTTTAATCAGTCGTGGGTTCAAATTATTGACAAGTGACAACTACTCAATTAGAGTAGCAAAACATCACATTACTCCTCTCCTCTGTTTCTAATTACTTGTCCACTTTTTCTTTTATAGTTATCCCTAATTACTTATCTATTTTGACAAATCAAGAAAGGACAACTTTTTTTTACCTATTATATCCTCAATTAAATGATTAATTACTTTGAAAAATGTAGAACTTTTCATCCACTTCATAATTAATAGGGGTAAAATATTAAACTCACTATATCATTAATTGTTTTCTTAATAGGTGTGTCAATTCAAAAGTAGACAAGTAATTAGAGACAGGGGAGTATAAAATAGCAAGGTTGAATGATTTGACAGTTTTGAGTTCCATGTAGTGTTGTTGTGGTCAGCATCTTTTTTTTTTTCTTTATAATAAATTTTATGTGATATAAGGGGGTTTGGATTGATGAGAAAATAAACTTTTAGATCACGAATTTTTTTATTATATTTACAATGTATAATATTTTCCTTGTCCTGACGATTCTTAAATACTACTTCAAAAGTTTTAGCAGATATAATTAGTTTTCAAATTTTTATTGCATTAAAAAAATATAATTAATTCGCATTGCTTAGAAACTTCAAAAGTAGATATAAACGCCACATTATTTATGCTAAAAACTTCGAAAGCAGACAAAGTGATCCCACATTATTTGTGTTAAAATTTTCAAAAACAGACAAAGAAATAATTACTTTTATTAGTCTTGAAAAACCGTTATGTAATTTGATTTTGTAATTCTTTAAGTCAGAGCAATCTCGTGGTAGTATAAATGCAAGCACCTCTTTTTATAATGAAGCATCATATTATATAAACAAGTAAGTAGGAGTAATTGTTTAACATAAAAAAAATACTTTTGAGTTATTTTTTAAAAACACTAGAACCCTACCCCCACTCCCAAAATCCTAAATTATCCCCTTTTGGAATGGAGGTACATCCCCCTCTTTTATATGTTTTTTGTTTTACAAAATCGAATTCAAAATTCAGATTCTAAGAGAAGATTTTCCAGCTGAATTGGTTTCTGAAGATGTGGAGGGTATAAACAGTGACAACTCAATAATAATTGATTAAAAACTTTATCATTTCTAGTAGTAATCTCAATTTTCAGGAAAAAAAAAACTTTATCAATTCCCGTAGTTTCAATTTCAAAAAATAAAAACTTTATCAATTCCAATAGTTTCATGTCTGATGTATGCCTCATTTGGTTATGTGGTTTAATAATGTTGATATTATTTATTAAAATATGTATTACATTATTACGCAACACATGTGCAGAGATAGTAATATATTAAATGCTAATATTCAATACAATTAATTTTGAAAGTTCTATTTTTTTTATAACTTGCAAATCTAAAATTTCCATTTTACATTAACTGATTCAAACTTCAAATTTTAAGAAAGATTTGCATCTGAAACTAAATGATTATGCCTAAGCAAGTGCTTATGATAAAAATTGACATCCTCACTATAGTCCGATGTGATTTTATGCTTATGTGTTTCATCATATTGTAGACATTGAATAATATCGTCATTTAATTTCTAAAAATATTGTCGCATGAGACTTGTTTTTGCTTGTCTTCAAGTGGTAGGGAGTTTATCCATGTAAATATTGAAAATTCAATTTAATAAAATAAAAAATTGTAAAGTTAACAATTTATAGCAATTTAAGAGAGAAGTGAAGAAGGGGAAGCTAATTATATATTTTTAAAATGAAATTGGGTGATTAAGAATGCGGTGAGGGTTAGTTTTTTTTTTTTTTAAAGGAAAATAACGGCAAAAATTTAAAATATGATCGATTGAGCCTTTTGGAATGTTATCCCAACGGCCAAACAAATTGAAAATCGAATTCTTAAAAAAAATTGGCAGTTGAATCAATTTGTCTAATCAGTTACTCCCTCAGTTTCAAAAAGGCTGACCTCCTTTCCATTTTAGTCTGTTTCAAAAGAATGACCTCTTTTTTTTTGGTAACATTTTAATTTCAGTTTTCCACGTGACATGTTTAAGGCCACAACATTAAAGGGCAATTTTGTACATTTGACATAACTTTAATTTAGGACCACAAGATTCAAAAGTTTTTTTTATTTTCTTAAACTACGTGTCAAGTCAAACTAGATCATTCTTTGTGAAACGGAGGAAATATAAGTTATAAAGTTATAACTTGATGTGAAACTATCAGATTGGATTGGTGCAGACTATTGATAGTCTAACTGTTGACAATATGTCTCAGGATATTGTAGAAATAAAATCAGTTAGCTACTTTTTATTAGAGTCCTATGTGACTTAAATTTAGGAGTTAGTTCTTTTATTTGTTATTTAAATTTAACTGATAAGTTAGTAGCATATTTTTCTATTTTTTAGTTAGAAATTATATCTATAAATGTATATCTCTGAATAATTAATAAAATAATTCCCTTTGATAATACTGCAGTATTTTTTCTCTCAAAGTCTTTCTCTGTTATTTTCTTTATTAAAAACCAACAATTGGTATCATAGCCTTTTTCTTGAGGGACCTGTGAGTAGAAAAATGGATTCTGAAAATAGTTTTTCATGAATGGCTCCTCCTATTTTTGATGGTGAGAATTATCAACTATGGGCTGTGAGAATGGAAACTTACTTGGAGGCTCTTGATCTTTGGGAAGCCGTGGAAGAGGATTATGAAATTAATCCGCTGCCAAATATTTTCACTGCGGCCCAGATCAAGAGTCACAAGGAAAAGAAAACCATTAAGTCGAAGGCAAAAATAACTTTGTTTGCTACTATTTCGACAACTGTTTTCACGAAAATCATGACTCTCACATCACCAAAAGATATTTGGAATTATCTTAAGAAAGAATATGCTGGAGATGAAAGAATACGAGGAATAAAGGTATTAAATTTAATGAGGGAATTCAAATTGCAGAGAATGAAAGAGTCAGAAACAGTCAAGGAATACTCTGACAGATTGCTTGGTATTGTCAACAAGGTAATATTACTAGGCACTGAATTTAAAGATACAAGAATTGTTGAAAAAAATTCTTGTTACAGTGCCCGAAAGATATGAATCATGTATAACTACCTTGGAAAACACACAAGATCTGTCCAAAATTACCTTGGCAGAATTGTTAAATTCTTTGTAGGCTCAGGAATAAAGGAGACTTATGAGGCAAGATGGCATGGTTGAATGAGCATTAGTATCCATCCACAAAACTCAAAGCAAGGGTAAATTTTTGAAAAATTACCCACCTTGTCAGCACTATGGAAAAAATGGACATTCTTGATATAAATGTTGGAAAAGACCATATGCACAGTGCAAGAACTGCAAACAACTTGGTCATGAAGCTGTGATTTGCAAAAGCAAATTTCAAAAGATGAAACAGTTGCCCAAGTCACTACTGAAGAAGAAGAAGACCACTTATTTGTGGCAACTTGTTTTTCAACCAAAAAATTTGATTTTTGGATGATTCATAGTGGTTGTACAAACCACATGACATATGAAAGAAATCTTTTTAAAACGTTCATTCTTATGGAAAATAAGAAAGTCAGAATTGGGAATGGTGATTGTATTCCTGCAAAAAGAAAAGGGTCTGATTCAATTAAAACAAATTCAGGTACAAAAATAATTTCAGAGGTTCTTTATGTGCCTGATATTGATAAAAGTTTGTTTAGTGTTGGTCAGTTAATAGAAAAAGGATTTAAATTATTATTTGGAGACAAATATTGTCGAATTTTTGATTCTACTAAGCAAGAGATTTTACAAGTTTAAATGAGAGGTAAGAGCTTCTCATTTAATCCAACAGCAGATGCACACAAACTTGCAAGACAAAGGATGAATTAGCAGTTCACAAGATCAATTTCAGATGAGACTACAATCTACAATTCCTGATCCAAGAAGGAGTGTTGAGAATATGTCTCAGGATATTGTAGAAATAAAATCAGTTAGCTACTTTTAGGGTTTTTAAATTATTTTATTAGAGTCCTATGTGACTTAAATTTTAGGAGTTAGTTCTTTTATTTGTTATTTAAATTTAACTGATAAGTTAGTAGCATATTTTTCTATTTTTTAGTTAGGAATTATATCTATAAATGTATGTCTCTGAATTATTAATAAAATAATTCCCTTTGATAATAATGCAGTATTTTTTCTCTCAAAGTCTTTCTCTGTTATTTTCTTTATTTCTTTATTAAAAAACCAACACTAACTCAATCCATGTGGATCCCTAGTAAGCTATGCTCTATTTGTATCATGTGCATTCATCTTAGTGGACTTGACATAGGCGTCAAATCCGTCTAGAAAGCCTTTAAAATACGGCATAGACGTCGAGTCCGTCTAGAAAGCCATTAAAATACGTTAGTTAAATGAAAAATTAATACTCCAATTATTTTACTAAATATATTTGTTTACCGTCAAACCTCAAATTGTATGATTCGAGCCTTTTTTGCTATAAGATGGCCAAAATAAAGCAATTTTATCAATAAGTTCAAACACTTTTATAAAATCTTCACGAATTATGCACATTTTATTTTCACCCTGATGAGATACTTAAGCCGCTTTCCTTGAATTTGGTGATCCTTATTAAATAAAAAATTTGTCCTTGTTCAAAAAATCTCATTTTTTTTAAATTCTTTATTAAAATATTCTCTCCCACCCCAACCAACCACCACAATTTTAATTTTTTTAACTTTTATTTAAAATAAAAAAAATACTAAAAAACATGGGCAAAAACAAATGTGATTGCTTATTTTATTTTCTAAAAGTAAAAAAAGAAACTTCACAAAACTGTGCACACTTGATTATTATTATTATTCTTTACCTTGATGAAATATTTAAGTAGCTATTTTTAGATTTGGTATTTATTATTCAAAAAAAGATTTATTTCAGAAGCTAAATTAAGATCATCATTTTGTGAATTAGATAGACCCAACATTTTTTTTGTGTTAAAAGATTTCAAAACCAAATAAAGAGACCCCATGTTTGCAGTGTTAAAAGTCTGAAAGAAAAAAAAAACAAAAAACACACACATTATTTTTGTTAAAAAATCCAAAAGCAAGCAAACAACCACGTTATTTGTGTTAAAAACTTTAGAAGCAGAGAAAGACCTAACATTATTTGTGTTAAAAACTCCAGAACCAGACAAAGAGACCCTATTCCAGGTAACTAGTGTTAGAAATTTCGGAAGCAGATAAAAAGAACCCACATTATTTGTGTGAAAAATTCTAAAAGCAAGTAAGAGCAACATTATTTGTATTAAACACTTCGGAAGCAGAAAGAAACCCCACATTATTTGAGCTAAAAACTCTGAAAGTAGACAAAGAGACCCCACATTATTTGTGTTAAAAATTTTAAAAGCACACAAAGAAGCATTACTTTTACTAGTCTTAAAAAGTTGTTATGTAATTTAGTATTATAATTCTTTAAGCCAGAACAATCTCGTGCTAGTATTAATGCGACCACCTATGTTTGTAACCATGCATAGTATTATATAAAGTAGGAAATAGGAGTAGTTGTTTAGCCAAAAAAAACTTTGAGTTATTTTTTTAAAACACTACCCCCCCCCCTCCATCACACTCCACCCCACCCTCACCACAACCACAACCACAATCACGACGCCTAAAAACACAAACTATCAATTTTTGACATTTTAGGAATTTTATTATACTATCTATAAATTGAATCAAATCGGAACAAGAACTTTATTTATCCTCGAGGTTTAGATGAATTCAATCACTTTCACCTCAACAAACAAGTAACCATACAACAATCCACATTGGTCATTATTTAAAACTTATACTTTATTTTTTCATATATGTAAAAAAATTTACTCAAAAGTACTTTATTTAATAATATTGATATTATTTATAAAAATGTGTATTACATTATTATGCATACATGTGCAATGCACGTGCTCAGAACTAGTAATATATTAAATGCTTAAATATCAAAATATTCTATACAATTAATTTTACAAGTTCTATTTTAAAAAAAAACTTACAAATCTAATTTGTTTTTTACAACAACTAAACAAGAGAAAATACAAACTTCGAGCCTAAAGCTAAATGAATGTCATCTTTTTTGAGAATCAGATTATACCCCACATTTTTTTGTATTAAAAACTCCGAAAGAAAAAATCTCACGTTATCAGTGTTAGAAGCTTCGAAAGCAGACAAAGAGAACCTATATAATTTGTGTTAATCAAAAGCAAGTAAAGAGCCATGTTATTTGTGTTAAAAAGTTCACAAGCAGAACGAAGAGCCCTTTTTATTTGTACTAAGAAATCAAAAGAAGATAAAGAAACCTCATATTATCGGTATTAGAAACTCTAGAATCAAAGTAAGAGAACACATGCTATTTGCGTTAAAAACTTCAAATGTAAGCAAAGAGCCACATTATTTATTTTAAAAAGTCCGAAAGCCGACATAGAGATCTCATTATATTTGTGTTACTAATTTCAAAAGTAGACAAAGAAAGAATTACTTTTGCTTGGCTTAAAAAGTCATCATGTAATTCTTTAGGCCAGAACAATCTCATGCTAATAGTAATGTGGTCACTTTAATTTGTAACGATGCATAATATTATATAAATAAGTAAATAGGAGTAGATTTTTAATTAAAAAAATACTTTGAGTTTTTTTTTTTGGAAACACTAGAACCCCTCCTCCCACTTTCAAAATTCCAAACTATCCAGTTTTGACGGTTCAACGATTTTTGTGTATTTTCTATAATCTGAAAAAAGAACTTTATTTTACAAAGGGTGTAAGTGTAAAATTCATCCTTATAGGTTCGAAAAAAATTCAATAATTTTGACCTCAACAAATAAGTAACAATACGACAATCCATAGTGATCTTTCATTAAAATTTGTACTTTATTTCTTCATATATGTAAAATTATTTACTCAAAAGAAATTTGTTTTATAATATTGTGTATTATATTATTAGGTATACACGTTCAACGCACGTGCAGAAAACTAGTATTATATCAAATGCTAAAATGTCATGATATTCAATACAATTTATTCTGCAAATTCTATTTTTTGAGAACTTGCAAATTTAATGTTTCCATTTTACAACAACTAAATAGTTGAAATCTCAAACTTTAAATCAAAAGCTAATGAAGATCAATTTTTTTCCCGAACTGGATATACCCCGCATTTTTTGTGTTAATAATTTCTAAAGCAGACGAAGAGACCCCACATTATCAATGTTAGAGACTCTAGAAGCAGATAAAGAGAACTCATATTATTTGTGTTAAAAACTCTGAAAGCAAGCAAAGAGCCACATTATTTGTGTTAAAACTTCAGAAGTAGACAAAAACCCCACATTATTTGTATTAAAAAATTTGATAGCAGACAAAGAGACCCTATATTATTAGTGTTCAAAACTCCAGAAACAGACAAAGAAAATCCATGGTATATGTGTTAAAACTCCAAAAGCGTGTAAAAAGACACATTATTTGTGTTAAAAACTTTGAAAGCAAACAGAAACCCCACGTTATTTGTGCTAAAAATTCTGAAAGTAAATAAAGAGACCCCTTATTTTTTTAGGCAAATTTCATGTTTTATTCAAAAACCCAAAACAAATTACACATCCTTACACTTGCGCGGGCATGGCCCAACGTAACCCACACTTAGCCCAACATTTAAAAAGAAAACAACTGAAAAGGACAACAAATAAAGCATGATAGGCCCAGTCTGTAGGCCTATAAATCTAACTAAGGCAGGGTTTCCTAATTAATGACTCCTCATTTCCCCTCACCGCCTTCTCTGATTTCCTAGTTAAGAGACCCCATATTATTTTTGTTAAGAATTTCAAAAGTAGACAAAGAAAGAATTACTTTTGCTAGGCTCAAAAGGCAGTCATGTAATTTAATTTGTAGTTCTTTAAGCCAAAACAATTTCATGATAGTATTAATGTGGCCACCTCTGTTTGTAACAATTTATTGTTATATTATATATATATTAGTAAATAGGAGTATTTGTTTAACCAAAAAAAATACTTTGAGTTATTTTTTATAACACTAGAACCCTACGCATACTCCTAAAACCCCCAAACTATCCATGTTTGGCAGTTCATGAATTTTTGGGTATTCTCTATAAACTGAATCAAATTGGAACAAAAACTTTATTTTATGAAGGGTATTAGTGTAATACATTCATCCTCATAGATTGAGATGAAATTCAATCATTTTGACCTCAACAAACAAGTAATCATATGGAAATCCACATTGATCATTCACTAAAACTTATACTTTATTCCTTCATGCATATAAAATTATTTGGTTAATATATAGTGCTTTATTTAATAATATTGATATTATTTATTAAAAAAATGTGTATTATATTATTAGCCATACAAGTGCAATGCCCGTGCAGATAAACTAAAACTATATTAAATGCTTAAATGTCAAGATATTCAATACAATTAAGTTTACAAGTTCAATTTTTTTAAAAAAATTGCAAATCTTAAGTTTCCATTTTGTAGCAACTAAACAAGAGAAAATTCAAATTCAAATTTTAAGAAAGATCTGCATCTGAGTGGCTATGCCTATGCAAAAAAAAAAACCGATATCCTAGCTATATTTCAATGTAAATTTTTGCTTATATGTTTCACCATAGTTAAAGTAGACACTGAATCATATCTTCAGTTAGTAACTTACAATATCGTCACACTAGACTTATTTTTCCTCATCTTCGAGGAAGAGGAGGATTATCCATGTAAATGTTGAAAGTTTAACATAATAAAACTAAAAATTAATAAAGTTAATGACTGATAGCAATTTAAGACAGAAATGGGAAGAAATGAAGAAGCAGGAAGTTATTTGTAGATATCTAAAAGGTAATTGGATGTAGTGGGGTTAGTTTCTAATTAAAAAGGGAAAATAAAGGCCTAAATTTAAAAACATTATCGATTTATCCTTTTGGAAAATTGGCCATCGACCAAAAAAAACTGAAAACCAAATTTCCAAAAAATATTGACAGTTAGTTGAATCAATTTGGGTATCAATTATAACCTGATGTGACTGTAACACCTCAAAAATTTCCAAGCTCAGACTCGAATCATTCTATAACGCCTCGCAACTCTACTCTTAAAATTTGAATCGTTCGTGTAGCACCTCAAACTTTGAGAAAGGCTAAAGAGAGTTAAAAGTCCACGAACCCAAAATGGACCATGGACCCTTCACGACTCCATATACGGACCGTTTTGGGGACCACGACTCGTTTAGGGCAATGTAGCCAACCGTTGAAGGCTGCCAAAGAGGGGGTCACCTGGACGGGACCCTAGACGGCCCGTGGTGGCTTGTACGGTCCGTTTGGGGGTCATACAAGTCACCCATCAATTTTTAAGTTTTGGGTCAACTTCAAACAATCATATCTCTCAGCACATAATGAATTAGGTGGCCCATGACCTATCAAATTAAAGGTCTTTGAGTCTTTCCAACACCACCAAATTTTCCTCATTTTGAGTTTGGAGTAAAAAGTTATGTCTGTTTTAGAGAAGCATTGTCAGGCAAGTGAAGTTTCACGGCCGTCTATACGGCCCATGAAGGACCGTGAAGCCTTAAACGGTCTGTGAAACCTCCCTTTTAAGGCACCTTGACAATTTTAAAAGTTGGGGTCGTTTTGGTCTTTCTCCTATACATTTGGTACTTAAACTACGTCATTTTAACCCCTATTCTAAGCCTAAACCACGATGTTTTACACCTAATTAAGGGCTTAGAAAGTGTTAATCAATTCTTTTACGTTCATTAACACTTCAAGATATTAGAACAAGGTTCCAAGAGTAGAAAAACTAGGGTTCAAGCACTCTTCGAGTTTCGTCAATTTCGCCAAAGAATCTCGTTCTTCCAGGTATGTAAGGCTAACATAGTGTTGGACTAGTTCGTCTTCATTCCCTACATCTACTTTCAAATCAGTAAAAGGGTAATCTAAGATTCTATCCTTAGATTTGAGTTTTATTGAGATTAGTTGATTTTGAGTTCTTGAGTTCCTGATTCTTTTGGAAATTCTATTCTTAATTATTAAATTCCTATATGTTATGCATTGAGATTCTTGAGTTGGTTGGCTCATGTCTATATTTCAACATGAGCCCTATGAATTGAGTATTCTTGAGATGAGTAGTGTTGTTGAGTTATGAGTTCTTGAAATCTGAGTATTGAATTTTCTATATTGTATTGAGATCCTTGAGTTGATTCGTTCATGTCTATATTTCAGAATGAACCCTATTCTTGAGTATTCATTGAATTCTTATTGAGAATATTTTAAACAAAATATTACTATTTAAACTGAATTTTGAGGAAGTAAAGAGGAGTTTAAGAAAGAGTATAAGAGAACTAAGTACTTCCCAAATGTTTTTTTACATGAAGAAAAGAGTAGACCCTTATTTTTTAGAAAAGTTAAAAGAGTTTTTAGAAAGATTAAATACAAAGCAATTACCTCTTAAAGAGGTTTTTTTGAGTAGTATCTCAACCCAAAGAAAGTATTTTACTTTGAACAAAGAGAAACATTGTTTTTTAAATGAGCAATGAGTTGCAGAGATATTCAAAGCAGATACCTCTTTTAAAAGGTTTGTTTGAGCAATTATTTCAAACTAAAGAAAGAGAAATGTTTTTATACATTTGAGCAAGAGTATATATTATTGGGAGTAGTATTGAGCACCAATATGAGGGAGAGTTCAAACAACTCAGAGCCCCCATAAACCATGTCTTGCCAACATGGTACAAGATCATACTTTTTTAGATGAATCATTAGTGCCTTCGACAAAGCTTAGTGGATCCACTTAGTTGAGGTGTCCTATATCCCATATAGGAAAGTTCTGGCAGCGTGGACAAGACGTTGTATCATCACGTAGCTCATAGTGATGGTTGTCGGTTAAAGAATCTCTCAATAGAGTTACAGTGTATTTTTATATATCACTTATTATGTTGAGTTTCAGAGATGAGTAAGTTTTTTTGTAACGCTCAAACAATTTCATTCCTTTAATCTATTACATTAGTTGAGTTTATGTAATATCTATTGCAGTCTTTTCATACAGTTATTTCGCTTAAGTTATATTACATACTCGTACATTCAAATGTACTGATGTCATGTGACCTGTATCCTTTTATGATGCAGATACAAGTGTTCAGGATCATCAACATGTGCTTCGTTGAGATCACTCTACACTCCAGTTAGCTTTTAGTGAACCTCCTTGTATTTCGAAGGACTTCACATTTACTTTTAATTTAGTTGTTTTGAGGCGTCGTGGGTCTTGTCCCGAAACCTATCTTAAACATTAGAGACTTCATAGATAGATAAAGTTGAGGAATCTTTCAATATTTACTTTTCCTTGAGATTTTTTTGCAAACTATTATACTTATGTTATTGAGTATTTTATAGACAGATGAGTTGAATATTTACTTTGAGTTTAAATTTTCAAAAATCTATTTTAAGTCTATTATTACGTGAGTGAGTTTTCTGCTAAGTAGTCATCCAAGCCAAAGGTTTGCTTGGGGATAAAAAATGGTTGTCGAGTATCGGCCACGTCCAGGATGTAGGCTCGGAGCGTGACAAAGCTAGTATATGAGTGCATAGTTAAAGTACCCTAGGGTGGATCTGAAGTCGTGTCAGTAGGATCTTACATATAGTTGTGAGGGTCCCACTTATATAAATGAGGGACTACACACATTTAAGAAAAGTTTCGCTTCTTTCATACTCTAAATCGTGCAATAGAATTATGTCATAAGAAACTTATTCAAAACTCGTGTGTTTCTCAAATCCACACGACTACCCGTCATACTTAAGGTAGTTGAAAAACAAAGCCCATATCCTTATCGATGAGTTACTCTCAGCAAAAGTCTCTAGAAAGTCATGAGACTATAGAGGGGCTTGAGAGAAACCTGTGAGTGAGCTTATGTTGAGATTCGAAAGAATGCACTCTTATTCATATGAATTGTGCGTACAAGCTAAAAGTGAGATGTACTCCCAAACTCTCTTCTCTAAACCTTGTTTCAATTGAGATCCTTATGCCGAAGTGTGTTTTAGAGCTTGGGCAGTATTTTCACTCGAAAAGATAGTATGAGTTATAATGTTATAAGTCATAGTAGTAAAAGTGCCCAGAGTTAGAAGAATGCATGCAGAGGTATAGTAATCTAAGAAAGGAAGATAGTGATATGAGGCAAATTATGTTGTTGCAGTCATGCACCCAGTAATAACTTACTGAGGAGTTTTACTTTACGGGTATACTAAGAAGTGATGAGTTTGTGTAAATTTCATGATAGAAGGTAGAGTAATAGTTACTAGTCAGGATTCTTAGAGTATACTTTAACCAGAAGGGAGTTTATGATGATGTAATATTGTGTTAGTTAATACCAAGTATATGTGTTGAATAAATAGCAGAGTAGTCATCAGGTGATAGATCTAAGTTAGGCTTATGATTTTTAAGGGAGAGCCTCATGATATTTAGATGGTTAGAACTAATTAGGCAATGATGATTTTTAAGGGAGATCCCCATGATATTCACGAACTACGCTAATATGATTTTCACTTTGATGAGATACTTAAGCAACTCTCTTCGAATTTGGTTATCCTTATTATAAAAACAAGTTTTTTTCCTTGTTCAACAATCATATTTTTAAAATTCTTTATTCAAAAAAAAATTCTTCCATCCCCACCCCATCCAACCGCAAAACAAACATAGAAGAGAAGAATTCTTAATTATTTATTTAAATCAGTAACAAAAAAAAAAAAAGCAAAATAAGTATGGTTGCCTCTTTTATTTTTTCAAAAAGAAAAAAACTTCACGAACTATGCACACTTGATTTTTACTTTGAGGAGATACTTTAGTTACTCTTTTCAGATTCGGTATGTCTTATAAAAAGGTTTTATTTCAGAAGCTAAATCAAAATCATTTACGTCTGGTAAAAAACACTCTATAAACAAACTCTATCGCCACCATCATAACCTAGATTTGCCTTCGCTATATGGTGGCAATGGCCACCACGGCTGTCAACCTACCTTCATCACTAGAAGGAGGTCAGCCAGAAACCTCATACATTCCTTTTCTAAAACCAAATTCATCCACTAAAAAGCCTATTCTGCTCAAATTTGTGACATATTTTCATGGAAAACCAAGAATCATATTGGAACAAGGGGAGGTGCATCAAATGATTACAATTATAATCTTGAGTATGATGTGATTGGAAAATTTTCATATGGATGTCCTGATAATCTAAGGAGACTAATCCCTAAACAATGCGGATTAAAAGGGGAATACAATATTGGATTGTTGAGTAACAAACATGTACTTATAAGGGCAACACTGTTGGAAGACTATCAAAACCTGTTATCGAAATCGTCCTTTTACATCATGATCGCATTTGGTCATACCTGATTAGAATATTGAAATGAGATCCTCTACTTGATCCTGAAGAAGAAACTACGTCGAAAGTTGTATGGATATATTTTCTGATATTACCACCAAATTTCTTGGGAAGAGAAATTGTTTTGGAAGCTATGGGTAAGTCGCTTTATGTAGACATGGCGACAAGGAATCAAATAAGACCAAGTTATGCAAGAGTGAAGGTAGAAGTGGATTCATTGGGGAAATTTCACAAATCTATAAACATTGG
Source organism: Solanum acaule (assembly GCA_036250505.1). Lineage (NCBI taxonomy): Eukaryota > Viridiplantae > Streptophyta > Magnoliopsida > Solanales > Solanaceae > Solanum > Solanum acaule. The sequence continues at coordinate 906 of JAJOOR010011905.1, read as the reverse complement.
CCTGAAGAATAGGAATGGAGAAATTTTGAAAAATGAATCCGGATAAAATATGATTACGTTCCAAAATATAGCAATACGTACATGATATCAAGGAAATAATGAGGAACAATGCTATGTAGAACATCCTGAACTATACCCAAAGAAGGAGACTATTGACAAATTAGTGGCAAATAGCAATGAGGAGGAAAGAAAATCTAAGAAGATAGGTAACGACAAAGAGAAAGCGAATAAGACTCAACAAAACAAGACTGAGTTACGAGACAAAAGAAAGAATACAGAAGAATTTCAGTTACAAAAGAATAGGAAAGGTGAATGGAGAGGTAACTACCACAGTAAAAATAATCAAAAGATTAGATGGAACAAAATGGAAGTTATATCACACAATTAGTTTGAAGAACTGGAAATACAAGGAAGTTCAAATTGGAACTACTAATAAACAACAAAACCCTCAATCATCAAATGAATTGGTGGAGGAAACATTTGAAAAAAAAACACACCAAATCAAAAAACTAATGGAGAAAAGGCACCAGGATCGGGTAGTAGGGGAAAAACTAACACAAGTTCAAATTGGAGCTACTAATAAACAACAAAACCCTTAATCATTAAATGAATGGGTGGAGGAAACATTTGGAAAAAACACTCCAAATCAAAAAACCAATGGAGAAACGGCACCAGGATGGAAAAACTAACACAAGCAATAATCAAGAGAGTAGTATGCAAACACCGGATAATGTGCATAGCATACCAAATTGTCACGACCCAAGCCTAGGGCCTAGACGTGACCGGCGAATGGGGAACCCGAAGGAACCCCAAACAAGCCTCATAGCATATCATTACACATCCTTGGTCGCGGAAGCAATTAAAATGACCATAAGAGATAAGCATAATCAAGGGGAAATCGGGACT
>JAJOOR010011904.1:0-15637 GCA_036250505.1 Solanum acaule | reverse complement strand
GAAGAGTAGTGGGGGTTAATGTGTAGGTATATATAAATATAAAATATAATAATTAAAAATATTAACTAATTATTTTAAATTAATATAAATATAAGAAAAGTTAAATAGCTAATTAAGAAACGATAGTTTATTTATTAAAGCTAAAATTAAAAGAAAACATATATTTTTGAAAGTTTTTATTTCTTTTTGAATAAATTTAAAATAAAACTTACCAAAAAATGTGATTCTATTTTTGTTGTTTTCAAATCTTTTAAAATAAACTTAATAAAATAAGATAAAAGTCAAAATATTTAATTTAGATTTTTATAAAATATTTAAGCTCTAAAAATGGTGTAAAACTTAAGTTTGGTAAAAAATTATGTGTCTACAGTATAGAAATATGATAATTATTGGTGAGTATACACAAATTTTGTATATATACATTTAAGAATTTTTCAAAACTTTGTTTGTATATTTCGCTTGCCAATATAATATACAATCATGGTCATTTATCATGAATTTTTCATAAATCGTATACACAAAGCTAAGATAAGCATATACAAAATTCTGAATTTATACAAATCAAGCGAATTATATAAATCGCACTAATAGCAAGATTACAAAACCATGTATAGATGCAAATTAAACTTTCTCTAAACAATAACTATAGCATTTAATATGACTTAAATATTTGTTATTCTGCACAATTTTCTTTTTTACCTTTCATGTATGATTTTTTTCTTATTTACCCAATATGTTAGAGGTAGGGTTGTTTTCGAATCAAACCGCAAATCGAGTCAAACCGAAAAAAAATCTGACTAATGGTTTGGTTTGACTTGGTTTGGTATTGAAAAAAAAACCCGACTATACTTGGGTTGGTTTGGTTTTAACTAAAGAAAGTCAACCCGAGACCAAACCAACCCGACATTATATATATAATTTTTTAAATTTATTTTATACATAAAAATATGTACTTTGATGTAACTTCTAAATATTACTTGTATGTTTTCATAATTTTTAATCTTTGAACATATTTTTTCAAGTTTTTTGAGACTTAGAATTTTCACTCATCTCATATTTATTTTGTGTTATTTTTTTTCTTAAGAAACACCTTAGATAGTTATATTTTGGTTGGACTAAAGAAATATTTGGAGCACAAGTTAATTATATGCATACTTTATCGGAAAAAATCTAATAAAAACCTGAAAAAATCTGAGGTTTATTAGTTTGGTTTGATTTAAAAATTTAAAAATTCGACACAATGGTTTGGTTTGGTATTTGAAAAACCCAAAAAAATCTGAGTTTTATTAGTTTGGTTTGGTTTATAAATTTAAATTTTTCACACAAATAATTTAGTTTGATATTTGAAAAACCCGAACCAACCCAGTCATGTACACCCCCAATCAGAGGAGTATAGTTTAAAGTAATAATTGTTGAAACATATTAGATCATTATAATTAAGTATAACCCCATCCAACAAATACAAGGATTAAAAAGGAGATGTCCTTTTTTAAAGAAAAGTAAGATACTTTTTGTAGCTACACAAGGTTGAAGGATGAAAAATGGAAAAATCCGAACTAATCTGGTCATGTACACCCCTAATCAAAGGAGTATAGTTTAAAGTAATAATTGTTGAAACAAATTAGATTATTATAATTAAGTATAACCCCTTATCGTTTATAATTTTCTTACTTATAAACGTTAGAAAATTAATTAGCAAGAAATCCATTTATTTTCCATAAAAATATTTTCTAAAATAACATTTTCTATAGAAAATATTTTCTTAAATACCAAACACACCCTAAATAAATTACTTTTGTTTGTGATCATCAACATTTACATGGAATACGGATTTTGTAATCTTATTTACTGTAATATTCTCATATGAGGCGTCCATAATTAATGTATCTATGTCAAGAGGTAGTATGTATTAATTCAAATGTTTCTTTTTAGGATTAGACATAATTCGCGCTATCATATATATTGTTATTATCTACTCCATATTTTTTTTTATAATATTACGTATTTTATCACTAATTAAGAGTTTTCTATCATATATTGAGGAAGATACACCTAGATACATGTATCTTTGCTACCAAATACACAAAAATAGAGAAAGAGGCGAGCCAAACGGGAAGTTGACGAGCGAGATTTGTTATGTATCTAAGATACATGCGAATCACAGTAAATGTATATAGTGTGATTCACATATATCTGGAATACCAGATATATAAGAGAGTGATGAACGAGATGGGAGGGAGGCGAGCGGGATTTGTTATGTATCTCAATTCTCAGATACATGCGAATCCACTTGGGAATATAGTGTATCTAAAACAAATTACATATAATTTTGACCCTATGTAATCCGTGAAACATGTATCTGGACGCATCAAAATCTAGTAAGATACATAATATTACAAACTAGTATCTACCTAATTAGCTCCTAAATCAGTGAAGTTTCTTCTTTTTATACAAAAATATATAGTAATAGCTAGGTGAGAAAGCGAACAATACCACTTTCTAGGTGAAAATGGTAAAAAAAATGAATATTATTTAGTTTTGACAAATAAAAGCAGTAGCTTATTTTCTTTCTCCTCTCTCTATTTAGGGACACAACCCAGAAAAATTAATAAATAAAAAGTCAAAAGAAACTAGATCCATAAAGTTGGGAATATATATGTTGGAATAAGAAATTCGTATATAAAATTGAAGAAGAACTTTAAAATTATCCAATTAATTTTTATAGTATAGCAACTTATCTGGATCTTTATTCTCCAAATTGTATTCAATTATACTGCAAATAATAATAACAACAAATGGAAGAACACGAAGAAGAAGCTAGTAATTAAGCAACATAATTTGAATTTCTTTGACTATGCTACAAATTACAAAACTTAACAAGAATTCTTAAATTTATAAAAGAAAATTAAAAAAAAAATCATAACTAGCTCATCTATGATGGAGATCTCAAAAGCTACCAAAACTCCATACACAAACAAATACATCTAAAAGAAAGAATTTATCACCAACTATTACGTCTCGATCCCAAACAAAATTGGATGGACTATGTGATTAATTCATATGTTAACTCAAAACCCAACATAGGGTGTTGGAAGAATATTGGAGTGTGTTGTTGATGAAGAATTATCTTTAGAGACGATTGTATCTACAAACACTGCTACAATCTCTATTGCCATTTTCACCATCGAGATGCATATCTCTAATTTTTGAATCACCATATCGAATGAATAATAATAATGATAAATCTCTCAATTTCTTTTTTCTATTTTCCGCGTATTTTTCTTGATATAATAAACGCATTCTCTTGTTTTTTATTTATAGTTCGGAGAATTTCCTCCATGGTCATAGAATAAAATAAAAATAAAGAAGCTTTAGCTAAATATGACCTTTGGAATAACCCAAGGGACGCAAAAAAAATATTTAATAATATAGTAGATTTTGTTTCTCTCTCAAATAATAGTGCAAGGATTATTTGTGAATGAGACACATTACTAGTATTGTTGGCAAGCTTATCCATTTATTCATTGCATGGCCATTAAAGTAAGAAACTTATTATAGACCAATGTTGCTTTTGCAATTATACGAGACAAGTGGCTTTTATTTATTTATATATATTGCATTTAGCCGTACACACGTTAACATTGGCATATTTTATTTTAATTTAATTTAATTAATAAAGCTTAATTTATATAAATCTACAAAATATCTTAAAGTGACAGAAAGTAAATTGCAATCACACAAAAAATATATGAAGAAACAAGAATATTTTATGATAAATAGATATGTGTATAATTTTGTTCCTCATTTGATTCTTCTCTCTCTTAAGATTTCTCTGTGACTCATATTTCTCGAACTACGATGATATGAACCTCCTTGAGATTTTTTGGTTATCCATTAATTTTTGTAAATATTTCATGAATTTGTGGAATATTCGAGATGTCTCTTTAAAGGACTATATTACGCCCTTTATATAAGGGTGGACTAGGGTTTAGAGTAGTGTATCCTCCAAGAATTCTAACTGAAGTAGAACTCGTCTAGTAGAGTCATACAAAATTTTGATGTCTACAATATACACCAATATTAAAAATAAATTACATTAATGATCATGTTATAATTACTTATTATAGCAAGTAAATTATCTCATTTTAAGATTATAAACCTCACTTTTTAATGAAGAGTCACCTATAGGCTATAAATATCTTTTAAATGAGCTAATCTAATATGGTAAGATTTTCTTTTACACTTCCATGTATGTAGTTAAGTTCAACTCTTTTAAACCACTTATGACTTGAGATGCCTTGTGATTTTTGTTCTATGGAAAATGGAATTACTATACTACAACAAATAAAGGAATTTGCGGTAATAATATAATTGTATTATGTTATATTTAACGTCAATAGCAAATATAAATATTTATAATCAACATTTTATATAAATGTCATTAAATACTTTAATGACTTTATACAATGTCATTTTGCTGCTTATTTTTGTTGTAATATTAGAAAAATCTATTGCTACTAAATCTCCCCTCTGCTTACTATAGTACTAGTAGAATATTCTATTAGTTGTGTTTTCTAAGAAGAATAATTCCTACCAAATCTTGAAGTTTAATTTTAATATGCTTGTTGCCATTTAAATACTCCCAAGAGGACAAATGTTTGAACAAAAAAGGTCCGCGTTAGGCAATATATATTGCATGTATTAGTGTGTCGTAATTGCAATGATCCTTTTTTTATATTAATTAATCTATATATTTTAATAAATCATTTTTATATTAAGATTTTCTTCATTTTATATGTTGATTATATTTAGCAAGATAACGAGTGATCTACGTGTAAATGTATATTTTTTCTTAAAGAATTCTCACCTTAGTTAAGTTACTTATTTTTTCTCATATTTATGTGTAAATGTGACACCGATTAATTAGATTCATAGTTTAAAAAGATAGAAACACTTTTGAAATTTAAAATCTAAAACAAGTCTTAAATATTTAGGTAGATATAAATCATCTTATTATATGGATTCCACTAGTTTATGAGTTAATTACTTGGATACATGCTAGTTTGCAATATTATGAATCTTATCAAATTTTGGTGCGTCCAGATACATGTATTTTGGGATCAAATATGGTGTAATTTGTTATAGATACATTGTATCCAAATGGATTCACATGTATCTAGTACATAGACAAATCTCCATCGCCTCCCTCTCATCTCGTTCGCCACTCTTCTATATCGCTCACATATTTGGTATCCCAGATACATGTGAATCACACCAGATACATATGCAAATCTCATTCATCTCCCTCATGTTCTCGTTCGCCTCTCTCCCTATTTTATTGTATCCTTGATAGCAAAAAACATGTATCTAGATTTGTGACTTGAAATTTGCTATTTTATTATTAATTAGTGAAATAAAATGTAATTGTACGTTAGAAACCAATATAATGCACATGTTGTTCATCTTGTATTCCTAAGATACTTAGAACAAAACTTTGAAGAACTTGGTAAGAAACAACAAAGTTTAAAGAGTATTTTCAAACTAGAAAATTAAAACTAGTAGAGAAAATAAAATCAGAAACGGATTAGAAACAATATAAAAATATTTTTCTCAAAGAAAGAAAATCGAGCCCACTGAATGCATAGTGTCCCTTAAGGAAATTATTCTACTCAAGTACCCGAGGTTAATGGAATATATCCTCCCAGGATAGAATGATCTTACTCATTGGTGTATCGGTACCTAAAACCACGATGTCAGCGAACCACTCAACGACAGTAAAGTACACTTAGAATACTAGATTTAGTAGTGGAAGAAGTCCAGAAAAATTAGTTCAACTAAAATGAGAGGAAATCCCTCAAATTATATAAAACAAAGGGTAGTGTGAAAATGTTCTTATTGTGCCTTACCGGAAAGGTCACAAACCTTTGGAAAAGTCACAATCTTTCAGAAAGGTCACAACCTTTCATAAAAGTCACAACTTTTCATAAACGTCACAACTTTTCATAAAAATTGTAACTTTTCATAAAAGTCACAACTCTTCATAAAAGTCGCAACTTTTCATAAAAGTCACAACTCTTCATAAAAGTCGCAACTTTTCATAAAAGTCGCAACTCTTCATAAAAGTCGCAACTTTTCATAAAAGTCACAACTCTTCATAAAAGTTGCAACTCTTCATTTTTCATTCACACCTTTTAAAACCCAACAATCCCCCGCATGAATGGGGAATGACTCAAAGACAAAGAAACAAACAAGTATGTGTACTTTACAAGCAAGAATTAATTGCATCTGGATAAGTAGGTTTCCCCTTGGACTTTCCGTAGTGAACATATGTCGGATATACTCGGTCAATCAGTATATGTGATATCTTTGAACCGTTGAGCTTTGGTGTATACCTAGACAATCATATGTCACACAATTAACCCTTTATTGTTTATGGTTCTTACGGTTGTGTTCGTTTCAGCCATGAACACCTCCTGATTTCATGAATGTATAGAGAATAGGCTTTTGACAATAATTCTCTTTGAAGAAGCTTACACTTCACACTCACATAAGTGATTTCTAATCGTGTCATCGCGTAGATACGTTATTTGGTCAAGTCTGCCAAACTTAGCAAATCATAAAAAACTTTAAGTTTTATTAACTCATTAACAAGCCTTAATGTTTTAACCTCGTTCCTGAACATTAATGTCTTAATCATGAGAATGGATTGAGTTGATTGACAATGTCGAACCGTCAGTCACAACTTTGTTTTTCTTATTGAATCTAGCTCTTTGGATCTCCAATCTACTAGATAGAGTGACTGCTATGATGACTTGTCTTACGCCGTAAACTCTTTCCCTTAGATGATCTTTCAACTTTCTCTCTAGTTAGGCCTTTTTGTAAGTGGATCTGACACATTATCCTTTGACTTTACATAGTCAATTGTGATAATTCCACTAGAGAGTAGTTGTTTTCTAACGGTATTATGTCTATCTCTTATATGATGAGACTTTCCGTTATACATCATGCTCCATGCCTTACATATTGCATCTTGACTATCAAAGTGTATGCATACTGATGCCAAAGGTTTGGACAAAAAAAGAATATCTATCAATAAATTCCGGAGTCTTTCAACTTATTCACCGACCTTATCTAGAGCACCTAACTCAGAGATCATTGTAGAGCTAGTGATACATGTCTTTTTGGAAGATTTCCAAGAGACTTCTCCTCCACCAAGAGTAAATACATATCTATTCGTGGATTTTACTTCATTTGATCCCGGTGATCCAATTTGCATCACTATATCCTTTCAATACTGTTGGATATTGTTATAATGCAAGACATAGTTTTGAGTATGTTTTAAATACCCAAAACTCTTTTCATTGTCATCCAATGAGTTTGATTGGGATTACTTGTGAACCGACTCAGTTTATTAATAGCACATGCTATATATGATCGTGTACACTTTCTGATATACATCATACTTGCCAATACTCTAGCACAATCCAATTGTGAGTCACCTTTGCCTTCATTCTTTTGAAGTGCAAAACTCACATTTATTAGAGTCTTGACAATATTAAAATCCAAATATTTGAACTAGTCAAGTATTTTTTTTTTCCAAATGTAATGAGACCATGACAATGCTAAACATTATGGAGTTCTAAGGATTCTTATACCTAAGATCACATTAGCAACTCCAAGATCTTTCATATCAAACTTGCTTTCTAGCATATGTTTAGTAGCATTTATGTCATTAGTGTCTCTACTGATGATCAATATGTCATTAATATACAAACAAACAATGACCGTGTGATTTTAATGTAAACACATTTATCACTTCCATCATTCTTAAATCCATTTGCCAACATGGTTTGGTCAAATTTCTTATGTCATTGTTAGGATGCTTGTTTTAGTCCATAAAGTGACTTAACAAGTTCACACACTTTCTTTTCTTTACTAGGAACAAGAAAACCCTCGGGTTGTTCCATGTAAATTTCTTCCTTCGATTCTCCATTTAAGAAAGTTGTTTTCACATTCATTGATGAATTTGGAGGTCATATACCGCAACTAATAATATTAACATCCGAATGGATGTAATTCTAGTTACTGACAAGTATATATCGACAAGGTCAAGACCTTGTTTTTGTCTAAAGCCTTTGACAAAAAGTCTTGCTTTATATTTGTCAACAGATCCATCGACTTTCATTTTCCTTCTGAAGATTTACTTTGAACCCAAAAGTTTATTTCCTGGAAGAAGATCAATTAACTTCCAATATGCTTGCTCAAGATTGCATCAATCTCACTATTGACACTATCTTTCCAGAAGGACGAGTCTACAAAAGACACAAGAAATGTTACAAAATCATATTCGAAGGAAGTAGATGTCCTTTGACATTTACTACGCCTCTGAATGTCTTTATTAAGTAGATTCTCTTTTTTTCTTTCCAAGGTCTTTTAGACCCTTCATTAGACTACTCAAGTCTAATTTTATAGTCCACAATCATAGGTCCTATTTTAATCCTTTTAGGAATAGGAACTTGGACTTTGGCTAGACACCCCCCATACTTTGAAGTATTTCAAGTTGGATTTCCTTCCTTTCTATTTCATATATGGAATAGATTGTGTCCTGAACAAACAAAATTGCTTTCTTTCTGAAAAGACAAAACCTTTTGTTGTTTCCTTTTGCAGTAAGGATAGTTTCTCCACACAAGTCTTGTGGTAAATCTGAACTTATAAGTAATGCAACCATCATTTTCTTCAAAGTTCGGTTTGTTTTTTTCATTCTACAATTCCATTAGATTTAGGTGAATAGGACAGTAGTTTGATGGATAAATCCATTTTCCAAACATATTTCTGCAAAATGAGATTTATATTCTCCATCCCTATCATTTCTTCTCTTTTTCCCAACTTATTTTCAACTTCAATATTATATTGTCTAGACATTTCTATTGCTTCATCCTTAACATTCAGTAAATAAACATAGTCGTTTCTAATGCAATTGTCAATGAAAGTTATGAGATACTTTTTCCCACCACGAGATGGTGTTGACTTCATATCACAAATGTCAGTGTAAATCAACTCTAAGGGATTAGAATTCCTTTCAACAGATTTATAAGAATGCTCAACATACTTAGATTCCACACAAACTTGACATTTTTATTTATTGCACTCAAAGTTAGACAAACTTCTAAGTTGATCAGTTTTTCTTACAAGGTTTTGTAATTGACATGCCCCAAGAGTTCATGTCACAAACAGTTTGACTCAAGCAAGTAGGAAGAAATAAAAATATTGAGTTTGAAAAGTTCTCCGCGAGGTAGCTTTTTCTCACAAATATTGTGTTCCTATTTCTTACAATTTTGTGTGATACAAACATTGTTTAGAGTTATCACCTTGTCAAATGTCCTTTTCGAAAGGACCTTTCCGTACTTTCAATTTGATTGTTATAGAACTATCCATGAACAAAGTTTCATCGGGTCCAATAAAGGCAATATAGTCCAAATATTTTTTTTACAAAACATGACAAATGACTATTCATCAATAGTCATGTCTGTACAAATAGTTATATTTAATAGACATATCTTTTCATGAAAAGTCACAACATTTTAAGTGACACTTTTTCATAAAAGAACTCAATCATTTTAAACAAGTACAATATAATTTGGTAGTTTCATACTAGTCATACCATATACTAGTAAAAGAGAAGCTCAACGACCACAATATCAAATATACTCCAAGAATTTTGTGGGTCTAACATAATACAAAAGTATCATCGAATTTCATATCTTGTGCTCCAAATTTAAATTAGACACTAAGTCTAATTTTATCTTTGTCATAAGCATAGAACCCCCACATTTTAAATATGATCTCAAAAATATTTTTCAAGTATTTGAAAATAGTTTTTTCACATATTTTTTTTCTCATGCTATCAAAGTATCATTGGCAACATGAAACCTCGTTTGAAAATATTATTCTACAAAAGAATTATAGTGCTTCAATTCTCTTCGACAATCTTTACACAATGTCAAAGTTCATTCCATAGAGACACAACATCACAAACTCTAAGTCACTGGTAGTTTTCCTCTATCACGAATAGACATACCACTTAGTATTTAGAATACTAACAATAAAGACAAAAAAAAATTTGTACAATTTGTTTCTATATAACAGTGAAGTTTATAGAAAGTCAAAAGTACAACATTGACTTATTATGTGAAGTTTTCATATTCTTCAAACCAATAGCATAGTCTAATTTATCTAGAGTAGAAAATTGCAAAAAAATTTAGTCTACAAAAATCAGACACAATCAAATTTCACATGGACTACAAAACTACAAAAGTTTTTTTTAGTCTCCAAACAGAATTAAACATATTCTTAGATTATCACATAGATATGTTTTTCTTTTCAAATAGCCTTCCAACTATAACATTTTGACATACTATTTTATCAAACAAAAATGTGCATCTCTCATTCTGCAAACTAAAGAATTTTCAAGGCAACACTTTTTGCCAAGAAAAATTCATTCAAAAATCATATGGTTTGCAGATCTTTTTCCAAAAACATACATGATAAATATCAAAACTGTTAACTTTTAGAAACTATTTTCATCCTTAGATAAATAATAAGAAGGTTTCCTGGTGTAATCTTTAACCGAAATACCACCAATTCTTCTAGTACATTCTCACTTCGACCTTGCTAAACAAAGCACCGAATTTTGGAGAAGTAATGCATTAATCTTCTACTTTCATGATTTGTTTCTCTCAATCAGTAGAATACAAGAAATACCAACAGTATAATAATTTCCTTAAGATTGTTGTTCATCTTGTATTCCTAAGATACTTAGAACAAAACTTTGAATAACTCGGTAAGAAACAACAAAGTTTAAAGAGTATTTTCAAACTAGAAAATTAAAACTAGTAGAGAAAATAGAATCAGAAACAGATTAGAAACAATATAAAAATATTTTTCTCAAAGAAAGAAAATCGAGCCCACTGAATGCATAGTGTCCCCTTAAGGAAATTATTCCCTTCAAGTACCCGAGGTTAATGGAATATATCCTCCCAGGATAGAACGATCTTACTCAGCGGTGTATCGGTACCTAAAATGAAACAATCTTAGTTCAAGCACTGGTCGACAGACTCATCTCCAACTATATTTCCGGAATGCACTCCTAACAACGGTGTCAGCGAACCACTCAACGACAGTAAAGTACACTTGGAATACTAGATTTAGTAGTAGTAGAAGAAGTCCAAAAAAATTAGTTCAACTAAAATGAGAGGAAATCTCTCAATTTATAGAAAACAAAGGGTAGTGTGAAAAGGTTCTTATTGTGCCTTACCGGAAAGGTCACAAACCTTTGGAAAAGTCACAATCTTTCGGAAAGGTCACAACCTTTCATAAAAGTCACAACTTTTTATAAAAGTTGCAACTTTTTATAAAAGTCACAACTCTTTATAAAAGTCACAACTTTTCATAAAAATCACAACTTTCCATAAAAGTCGCAACTCTTCATTTTTCATTCACACCTTTTAAAACCCAACAACACCAAAATTGGGTCCATAGGTCCAAGAACTTTTCGCTAAGTATTATATGCTCGTTAAGGCTCAAAGGTAGGCATAGAGATATTCAAAAAGTGTTGAAGTTGTATAAGATTGTCAAAAAGTGTTGAAGTTGTATAAGATATTCAAAAAGTGTTGAAGTTGTATAAACCGTAAATCTCATGTAAACCTATATCAAAATGAATCCATTCAAGAGTAGCTTAGAGTAACGGTAAAGTTATTTTTGTGTGATTTATAGGTCATGGGTTCAAGTCGTGAAAATAACCACGACTATGTGATTGCATTAGGGTAGCTTCCCCGACCCTGTGTAAATATGAAATACTTTATACACTAATTAACTTCCTTTTTTTTATACATGAATTCATCTAGAGGATCGAACAATAACAACAACAAATCGAAGAACACAAGATGTCTAACGCAATATGTGTTGAATTTCCCTAACTTAACAAGAAATTATCTTATATCGTTTACAACGGAGATCTCAAGGACTACCAAAACTTGATCTCCCATATACCAACTATTGCATCTAAAAACAATTAAGTTAAACAGTTAAAAAAAATTTAACAATAATTATGTCTCGATCCCAAAACAAAATTGAATGGACTATGTGATTAATCCATATGTTAGAAACCAACATAGGGCGTTGGAAGATCAATATTGGATTGTTGATGATGAAGACTACTTATTATCTTTAGAGACAATAGTTCCCACTGCATTACAAACACGGCTACAATCTCTATTGTCATTTTCACCATCTCGATGCATATCTCTAACTTTTGAATCGCCATAACAAATAATAATAACTACCACAATATTAACTCTAATGATAAAATCTCTCAGATTTTTTACTAGTCTCTCAGCACGTGTATTTCTCTTCGATATTCAATAGGAAGACTTGCTGATCTTTATATATATAGTTAGAGAAACTCCTCGATGGTCATAGAAATAAAGAGGTTTTTAGTTAATTAAATGTGGCCTTTGCAACACCCCAAGGGAGAAGGGACACAAAAAAGGGAAAACAGTAGTCTTTGTTTTGTGTCTCAAATAATAATAATTCAAAGGTGGGTTTGAATTGTTTCAACTTGTCGATTGTGACACTTTGGTTGGTATTTTATTTGTTGGCAAGCTTATCCATATATTGCATGGCCATTAAAATAAGCCAATGTGGCATTTACCATGATACAAGACAAGTGGCTTTTTTCATTGCATGTAGCCATAAGCACATCAATGTTAGCCTTTTAGTAACCGGCTAGGGCTGTGGTGGAGTGGTAAGTATTCCTTCCTCCTTAATCAAGAGGTCTCGTGTTTGAGTCCCCTTGGATATGGAGTCGCCTTTGAAGGGAGTGCTTAAACCCTGTAATGTGGAATTTCCCGGTGCGAATCCGAATTTAGTCGGACTCTAATGTGAATACCGAATACCGGTTAGGAAACTAAAAAAAAATATTGGCCTTTAGGAAATAGAGTTTAATTTATATATATTGGCAATATAAAACTATTTTATATCATAAAGTTATTTTTATTTTTAATATTAAAAATTGTACTTTTCATGAAGAGTTATTTATAGATAAAACTTTTGAGTTATTTGATAGTTATAATTTTCCTATACTTCAATGTGTACTATTATGTTTAGCTCTTTTAAATAACTAAAAATGCTTTAAATTTGTGTTTTAGGGTAAATGAAATCGAATTACTAGTGGAATATTCCATTAGTTGAGTTTGCTTAGAACAATTATTACTACCTAATTTAAGTTTTATAATCTGTATTTGCAATTTATTATTAGTGAAAAAAAATCTTTTTTTAAAGTGCATTTAAGAAGAAGGTAATATTAGTCGATACGCCATCCAATAACTGCTAATCAGTTATCGAATCAATTAATATTTTATTGATTAGCTAGTGAATTTATAAATTTAAAAATCAATATTCGATAGATCAAATTGTTATATCCAACAACACAAACGTTTTGAACAAAAAGAGGTCGGCGTTAGGCAATATATATTGCATGTACTAGTGTGTCGTCATTGCACTCATCCATCTTTTATATTATCATAAAATCTATTTATTTTAATAAATCATTATTATATTAAGATTTTCTTCATTTAATTATATGTTGATTGTATTTGGCAAGATAACGCGTGATCTATGTGTTACTTATACTTTTCTCGTAAAGAATTCCCAATTCAATTAAGTTACTTATCCCGTCCCAAATTTATGTGACATCAATTAATTAGAAACTCCTAGATTAAAAAGAGAGATTTTTTTTTTTTGAAATTTATGATGTAAAACAAGTCATAAACATTTATATGAATATAAATCATATTATTATGGATAAAATCAAATTGTTTCTATACATAAAAATGTGTTTTTTAAGATAAACTAAAAAAATAAGTTCCATATGCATGTATTGGAACAGAAGAAATAATATTTATCTTTATCATTTAAATGTTAAAAACCAATATAATGCACCAAATTGGGTCCATATGTAACACTCCAAAAACTTTTGCTAACTATTATGTCCTCGTTGGGGCTTAAAGTTAAGCATAGACATATTCAAAAAGTGTTTTTTATTAATCTTCTCTGTCGTTTCAGTTTTATCGGATGTTCCCCAAGGGACATATTCAAAAAGTATTAAAGGTGTATAAATCCCAAATCTCATGTTAAGAGGTTGTATGATTAATTTTACAAGAGGGAAGAGGTATTCTGAAAAAACTAGAAAATATTAAGGGAATAAATCTCCCTAATTTCAATGTCTCCTTTTTCATTGGAGATTATCGAAGAGGAATTTCCCTGTAGTCATCAAAATTTTATGAAACTCTATAAGACATGTTAAGAAATGCATATATTAGGGCTTCTAAATGCAAAGAACTTACAACTTCTCAATTCTATGTTACATGTACCTAAATAAGGACATATTTCATAAACAAACAAATAAAAATCATTTTTTCTGTATTAAAATGAATCTATCTAAGGGGAACTTGGAGCAACAGTAAAGTTAGGTCATAAGTTCAAGCCGTGAAAATAACCATCACTGTGCGCCGTCTTGCATTAGGGTAGACTGTCTACATCACATTGCTCATAGACATTGCTTCCAAAACCCTTTGTGAACGCGAAATATTTTGTATGCTAGGCTTCCTCTTTTTAATAAATTAATCCATCAAATTTATTTTATCAACATGTTTATCATCCAAATTATATTCAACTCTACAAGCAAACTTACATGAAGAAAATTTAGCTCAATAATTAGGAGAACAATAACAACAACAAATCGAAGAACACAAGAAGTCAATAACACAATATGTGTTGAATTTCGTTAACTTAACAAGAAATTATCTTAGATCCTTTACAATGGAGATCTCAAGGACTACCAAAACTTAATCTCCCATATACCAACTATTGCATCTAAAAACAATGAAGAAAAAAGAAAAAAAAAATCAACAACAATTACGTCTCGATCCTAAACAAAATTGGATGGACTATGTGACTAATCCATATGTTAACTTAAAACCCAAGGGCTAATCCATCGGTGGCCCCCTAAACTTGGCACCAACTTTCACTTGAACACTTTAACTAGGCTTTGTTCATTTTAAGCACCTCATGTCAAACCTCATTGTGTCATTTTGACACTTTTTATATTTTCAAAACCGCATTTTAAGTGCGTACATCTAGACGCCTCTTATGTGGAAAAATAAACGAATTGGTATGTGACACGTGGAAATTTTATTTTATTTTTAAAAATCTCAATTTTACTTTCTTTTTTTCTTTCTTCCAGATCCCAAACTCCATGCCCCCACCTCTTTTCTTCTTCTTCTTGCGCCTCCTTCCCCTTCATATGTTCTTCTCCATCAAATAGGTTAGTTTACAAAGTAAAATACGTTTTGGAGAATTAGAAAAATTATACCAAATCGAAAAGTTTTTATATGACATTTAAAAGAAGATGATTTCTTGTGCTACTACGATTGAGATTTACATGAAGGGTATGTAAAATAAATTTCTTTTTTTTTCATTGGAGGTTGTTCTTTATTTCTTTTTTATTCCTTGAAATCAATTTAATTTTCAATGGAGAAGGTAAGAATGTAAATCGGTTTTTCCATTTGAAAGAAGTTGA
>JAJOOR010011902.1:0-11433 GCA_036250505.1 Solanum acaule | reverse complement strand
TTGGTCAATATCATCCGCAACTATATTTTCATACTCATAGACCATAAATATTTCATCACTTTAACAATCGGTTGGTGTGAGTTAAAGTGACTATATGTTGGTGAGAATAATAAATTTTATGTCGGTGAGAATAATAAATTTTAAAAAGTAATGATGTGATTATAACTTTTATTTACATATGAAATAAATGGTTAGTAGATATAAATGTGGGGTTGTTTTAACAAAATATAAACTTGTGGATCAATTTTTGTATTAAAAATATCTCAAATCATGATATGGAATTACATGGTAATTCCATATCATGGTTTTTGGAGAATATGGAATCACATCTCATGATATGAAATCATGAAATGGAATCAGCGTAAAATCGCATGTCCAAACGCTAATTCCATCTCACGATACTACGATATGGTATCGCATGGCCAAACGCCTACTTAAACTCTTAGAAAAGTAGTATATATTGGTCTCTTTTCTCTTTTTGCAACTTCAAAAATGCCTTCTTCTTTTTTTGGCCTAGCTGAAATTTTTTGATGGGTCCGTGGGATCTGTGTATGTATGACTGGATTGCCTCGTGTGATTATATTATTGGGCCACTTTATTAAATTATAAAGACAAATCATATATATGTATGCACGTTCTAAAGTATACAATATAAAGAAGGTAACTAGGAATCTCTACCTTTAATTTCTTCTATATATATATAAGCATCTTTGAGCTGTGGGACTACTTATAAATCAACCCAACCTAACTTTAAATGCCCCGGCCACCTTGTTAATTTATACAATAGTGATTTTACTATATACTCTTATAATATCCAAATCATATATATTTGTACCATAAGTCATTTCATTACGCATGATTTTTATTTTTTTAAATATACAAAAATTTCGTTCTTTTTGATAAATTTTAAAAATGTAAATCACATGAATTGAAACATAAAGATCACTAATTATTTTGTCTCAATTTTTTTTTTAATCAAGCATACTATTATTTATTATCATTTCATTATCTAAATTAGTAATTAGTTATTTGTAAAATCAGTTCAGCACGTTACACTTATGTAGGAAAGTGACTGACAATATAAAATTGAACGGTTGAGAATAATGAATTATTAATACCAACATAAGTTATGGTGCAGTGGTGAGACTATTTCACCCTTAATTAGAGGTTTAAGGTTTGAGCCCTAAGAATAAAGACAACGTTGTTGGGATGTCACCAAAGGCGGATCCACACCTTCCGTAGGAGTGCACGTGCACCCGCTAACTTCGAAACTAGAATATAAATAATAGTGCATCCATGAGAAGCATAAGAGTGTCATTGTGTTATTGGTACAAGCTAGAAAAGTCACCCCTAAGACCAGGTTTTTAAATCCAACTAAAGCCTTTTTCATTGTTTTTATATTAAGTTTAGCTTAGAGATAATATTGGTGCACCTGAAGTCTTCAAATCCTGGATTCGCCTATGATTATGTCACCCCCGAATGAATTCTACCATGAGCAACTCGAATTTAGTCGGGACTTCAATGAAACACGGTTAGGGAAAAAGAAGAAATTATTAACAGCATAAGAAAAAGGTAAAAGAAGAAAGTAGGGTTAGGGTTAGGGTAGGGTCTGGGCAATGAGAATTAAGAAATAAAAGGGAAAAAGAGTGATCTGATACATGTTGGCATCTACGCAGCAGCCAAGTTATTCAATTTATTTTACACATCAGCTCCACATGATACCTTTATATTTCTTTTAATTTAATAAATAAATCATAACTTTATGATTTGTGGATGACACCCAATCCCATTATATTACACTTTCTTCCCTACTATTTTGACATGTCTTGACCCCACCTCCACATTGAATCTTATAATTTTTATTATTATTTTCTTCATAAAAAAAAAATGGAGACCTCAAAAGAATTTATTTTTATTTTGAGGGAGATACAGCGACATTCGAATCCTCACTAATCCCCAGTTGAGTGAGCGATGAAGGTGTGGACAATTCTCTAATTAAGATACACCCTAACATTTAATTTTATATCTGCCCCGGGGCACAATTCGATTTAGATCTCCTTTAGTTTTAGAAAGTTTTATTAAAAAATATTTTCCTTAATTGTTGGGTTTTATTAAACAGATTACGCACAAAATCCAATTTTTTATTTAAAAAATGAGTTGCTTTTGCGAAAAGAAAATATAGTTAATTCATTTTTAAGTTAAAAGTTTTTGAAGTAAGATTTTCAAATCTCTCAGAAGGCATAATTATTCCTTTCTACATACTATACGAGAAGCTCTCGGAGCATTAGCGCAAAAAAATCAATCCTTCACTTGCAGCTCGTTTTGAAAAATTGATTTCGAAAGTCTTCAAAAAAAAGCAGATCGAATAACAGTTTTCTTTTTGTAAGCAAAAATTCAAAAACAGTTTGATATTGCCAGGGATGGTGGATGGGGCGGCGATAGGGTACTAACTACTGTCTACTAATATGACTTGGTCATATCAGATAACTTTCTTTCTTTCAAGTGTTCACCAAATCTTTAAGTGTATACAATATGAACTCGTATGCCTCTATTTATAGCTGAACATAGAGTTAGAGGCATACAAAAGGTTAGTTATAAACATGACATTAATATGAATATAATGGAGGAGGTTATAGAAGTGAAAGGTTACAAGAATAATGGTTATAAAGTTGGAGGTTATGGTTATCTTCATAATGGAGGAAAGTAATGGAGTAACTTCTTGATGTAGTGGACATCCACAATATATTATTTTATAACACTCCCCCTTGGATGTCCATAGATAATATGCCTCCTTGACTTCCACTACTATAAACATAGCGTTTTTCATTGCGAATTAATGAAAAATTAGTTTGTAAAACATGTTTTTTCCATCCATTTTTACAGCCGAGCTAGTTTACTGTAAAAATGCATTATGCGAACAGATTCTGACTGAATTATTAAGAAGTTTTTTTATTTATTCGCGTAAAAATAGTGATTTTTAATAGTGAATGTTAACGGTCATAAAAATAATATATCCTTTGGCTACTTGAAATTAAATCTTTGACTGGCCAATTTTATGGCCAACTTGCCGTTTTATATTACTTATCTTAATTCTGATCTTTGCAGAATCTACATCCAAATTCAGATTTTCGTCTAAACAGAAAAATGTTTATCTTTAGAACTTCAAAATATATAGCTAATTATTCGTTCATTTTTTTTATTTCTGCAAGTAGTTTACCAAATTCTAGTACATCAATCTCATAGTTGTTAAATGTATAAACTTATCATAATGGATTAAACCTGTATACACTCGAGTACAATATTTTTCTTTTGCACTATTGGTGTGTTATTAAACTAATTAATTATAGCAGTAATTCAAGATTTTTTAATTAGAAAATAGCCAAAAAAAAATCCTCAATCTATTAGCCAATTCTCAACTACATACTTATTCTATACGGGAATCCTATTACCCCTGAACTATTTAAATATGGAATAATCACCTCCCTAAAAAGTCATATATATAACCAGTTTTTTCAAAGTTGTGCAGCACACGCGATGAATCACTCTACATTCATTTTTTTTTTTCTTGTAAATTATAAACCTAATCAAAATAATAATTTAATAATACCTTGTAAAATTATGTAAAGTTTCCATTTTATCAAACCTAGAAATTAAAATTAAAAAGAAATGTTTTCAAATAGAGATTGCTTTTTCAAAATACTAATGATTTCTTTAGAGAATAATAAAATAATATGATGAAAAAATCTCTACACCAAATTAAAGAAGAGGAACAACTCCATAGCTAGTCTACATAAACTTTCAATTTGAAATCGAACCCAAAAACAAAATCCACAAATAAGTATTCACAAATGTGGGAGTGAAAAACAAATTCAGTAAGAATGAAATTAGAAAGTGAAATTTCAAATTCACCATTGTTGGTTCATTGTGGTTTGACCTCTTCTTTTTTTTTGCGAAAATTATGAGGGGTATTAGAAAAAATTTGAACTCCATTTTTGAGCTTCATAGATGAAAGTTTCTTATGATTTAGGTGATTGTTATTGCTAAAAACAGTTAATGTATGATTAACTAAGCAAAAATCAGTAGCTACAAACTGATTTGAATCTCCTAGAGAAGAAATTTAGAAGACCACCATTGAAGGACTTTGAGAAAAACTTGAAGAAATTATGAAATGGGTATAACAATTTTGTGATATAAGAACAAGGAAAGAATTACAAAAAATGAATTAATTGTATAATCTCCAGTGAGAGACTGCCACATGGACTATTTGATTCAATTTTAGTCATTTTATGTCTTTTTGTTGAACCCTTACGCGCCTACAAGAGGTGTATTCACCTTCTTGGACAAGTCAACGTTTAAGAGTCACAAAATATCGAAAATCAAAAATTCAGGGGGGTAATAGGACCCCCGTGAAGTATAAGTGTGTAGTTGAGAATTGGCAAATAGGTTAAGGGGGCATTTGGCTATTTTCTCTTTTTTATATTACCAAACTAAACATTATTATAGACAGATACCTATTCGTGTAGGTCATATATATTATCTTGATCGTGTAAAAAATAAAATACATTATTGATGTATATATTTTTTTTTGCTTAATAAACGAAAGGTTTTATTTATTTATAAAGGATTATCCACACAAAAGGGAACTGATCTAGCTGAAGCAGTTCCATTAGCATCTCGTTCTAGAATGTTAGTAGCAAACGAAGGAGATGCGTCAAAAATATGTAGTTTGTTTACAATCATAGTCGGATCCTTTGTTTTTCTTCCGTATTCAGCTAAAGCATCAGCGACTCCATTAGCCTCCCTCGAAGTATGGTGGAGTGTTGGTCCTTCGTCCAATTGCTGGAGCAATGACCTGCAATCAACACATATGTTTGAGTACAAAGCATCATCAGTGTATAGGAAATTTAGAAGTACTTGTGAGTCGGTTTCCACCAGCACTTTCTTTATATTTTTTGTTTTTGCTAGTGTCAAGCCATGTAGTAGGGCCAATAATTTTGCATGGTAAGCACTGTCCACTTTAGTTTTACATGCAAATCCCGTAATCCACTGTCCTGAGTGGTTCCTTATCACCCCTCCAGTGCCACCTTTGACTGTTTTAGGCTTAAAGGATCCATCAATGTTTAGTTTGAAGTGGTGATCAGGTGGTTTTTGCCATGGTAAGCACTGTTATCGATGTATATTAAGTAAACGACTTTATTGAATTAGAGGTCTCAACTATAAATTGCTCACTATTCCATATAGGAGCTAGGTAGCTACGAATAAGAGGTTCAATTGACTTTAATTTGTTCGTTGAAAAATTAAATTACTGAAATAATTTTTTTTTAAAAAAGTGTTTGGGGTTATATATCAACGTTGAATCTCTTGGTAAATTCTTGTGTATTGTCAATGGAAATTCAAAAAGTACTTTTGAAAACAAGTTCAAATATAGTATTTATTGACTCCGAAACTAATCCCTTAAATAAATTAAACCAATAGTATATATGTATCTCCAATGAGAGAAGTTACGTTGCTGGGGTAACTAGTATATATATCACTATTTTTTATAGAAAAAAAGTCAAATATATCGTCGAACTATCATAAATGGTTCATCCATGTCAATTGTCATCTAAAAATTGGACTCAGCTATGTCATTTTTGGTGACGATCGAAACTTCAATTGTAACTATAGTATATATATCACCAATATTTTTTTTATGAGAACCACAAATAGAAGTTAGTCCATACTCCATACTTCCTTTTTAAGGTTGCAGTTATAACCCAACAGATGGAGAGAACAAATTAGGCTAAAGTAGGTAAAAAAAGGTGGCCACAAAGTGTATAATATGGGCTTTTGTTTCACTATTGGAATCTCTAATTAAATAACGAATAACAGAGAAAGATTTAGGTCATTTTTTTGGTTAATTATACGCACCAAAACTATTGGAGTACTTCCAATTGGAGCAAACCAAAAGTTATAAAGTTAATTAGTATATAGTATAATGCTGCATATTTTAACAACACCACTGCCACGATTGCCCGACAAAATCTATGAGAAAAAAAAAGGTACAAAATAAAAATTAAAAAGTATGAGAAAGAATCCATTAATTGGTTGGTGTGTGTGTTTGGACGATAGAGAATGTCTTTTTAAGAAAAGAAATAGTTTTAATAGAAAATACATAATTTTCTTTACTTATTTATGATACTTAATAAGTAAGGAAACAAATACTGTCCCAAAAACATTTTACCTGTAATCTAGTAAAATATTACAGAATAAGGCCCCCAAGGGTGGCCATGAGTTGGGTTGATAGTGGGCAAAGTCAATGAACTTGATATGTCACAATAAATTTTAAAGTGATTGGAAATAAATTGTAATCAATAAATAGTGTAGTTACTATCTTGTTCCTCTCCTTGATTATTTCTCGAACATAGGAGATCACA
This sequence comes from Solanum acaule, assembly GCA_036250505.1. Taxonomy (NCBI): domain Eukaryota; kingdom Viridiplantae; phylum Streptophyta; class Magnoliopsida; order Solanales; family Solanaceae; genus Solanum; species Solanum acaule. The sequence goes on along the minus strand of JAJOOR010011902.1, from coordinate 5,017 downwards.
TTTTAATCTCTTTATAAATATTCCATGAATTTATGGAATTTTCGAGTTGTCTTTTCAAGAGAATATAATACCCTTATATAATCATAAGCTAGGTATAACTCATTTTGTAAAGTCCTACAAAATTTAAATATTTACCGTAACTTAATTATGAAACTTATTTTTCCTATTTCGATGAGTGAAATCATTTTTTTCATTTTAAATAAATAAAAAAATCTGTAAAAATATTTTGACCAGACACACAAGAATTGAAAAATGTTTTCTCTAATTAGAAAAGTAGTATATATTGGTCTCTTTTCACTTTTTGCAACTTCAAAAATGCCTTTTTTTTTTTCCTAGTTGAGAAATTTTGATGGGTCCGTGGGATCTGTGTATGTATGACTGGATTGCCTCGTGTGATTATATTATTGGGCCACTTTATTAAATTATAAAGACAAATCATATATATGTATGCACGTTCTAAAGTATACAATATAAAGAAGGTAACTAGGAATCTCTACCTTTAATTTCTTCTATATATATATAAGCATCTTTGAGCTGTGGGACTACTTATAAATCAACCCAACCTAACTTTAAATGCCCCGGCCACCTTGTTAATTTATACAATAGTGATTTTACTATATACTCTTATAATATCCCAATCATATATATTTGTACTATAAGTCATTTCATTACACATAATTTTTTTTTAAAAATATACAAAAAATTCGTTCTTTTTGATAAATTTTAAAAATGTAAATCACATGAATTGAAACATAAAGATCACTAATTTTTTTGTCTCAATTTTTTTTAAAATCAAGCATACTATTATTTATTATCATTTCATTATCTAAATTAGTAATTAGTTATTTGTAAAATCAGTTCAGCACGTTACACTTATGTAGGAAAGTGACTGACAATATAAAATTGAACGGATGAGAATAATGAATTATTAATACCACATAAGTTTTGGTGCAGTGGTGAAACTATTTCACCCTTAATTAGAGGTTTAAAGTTTGAGCCCTAAGTATAAAGAAAATGTTGTTGGAATGTCATTTATGTCACCCCCGAATGGATTCTACCGTGAGCAACTTGAATTTAGTCGGGACTTCAATGAAACACAGATAGGGAAAAAGAAGAAATTATTAACAGCATAAGAAAAAGGTAAAAGAAGAAAGTAGGGTTAGGGTTAGGGTAGGGTCTGGGCAATGAGAATTAAGAAATAAAAGAGAAAAAGAGTGATCTGATACATGTTGGCATCTACGCAGCAGCCAAGTTATTCAATTTATTTTACACATCAGCTCCACATGATACCTTTATATTTCTTTTAATTTAATAAATCATAACTTTATGATTTGTGGATGACACCCAATCCCATTATATTACACCTTCTCCCCTACTATTTTGACATATCTTGACCCCACCTCCACATTGAATCTTATAATTTTTATTATTATTTTCTTCATAAAAAAAAAAAATGGAGACCCCAAAATAATTTATTTTTATTTTGAGGGAGATACAGCGACATTCGAATCCTCATTAATCCCCAGTCGAGTGAGCGATGAAGGTGTGGATAATTCTCTAATTAAGATACACCCTAACATTTAATTTTATATCTGCCCAGGGGCACAACTCGATTTAGATCTCCTTTAGTTTTAGAAAGTTTTATTTAAAAATATTTTTCTTAATTGTTGGGTTTTATTAAACAGATTACGCACGAAATTCAAATTTTTATTTTAAAAAATGAGTTGCTTTTGCGAAAAGAAAATATAGTTAATTCATTTTTAAGTTAAAAGTTTTTGAAGTAAGATTTTCAAATCTCTCGGAAGGCATAATTATTCCTTTCTACATACTATACGAGAAGCTCTCGGAGCATTAGCGCAAAAGAATCGATCCTTCACTTGCAGCTCGTTTTGAAATATTTGACAAATTGATTTCGAAAGTCTTAAAAAAAAAAAAAAAGCAGATCGAATAACAGTTCTCTTTTTGTAAGCAAAAATCCAAAAACAGTTTGGTATTGCCAGGGATGGTGGATGAGGCGGCGGTAGGGTACTAACTACTGTCTACTAATATGACTTGGTCATATATTTTTCTTAATTTTTTTTAATCGACATTGAATCGATTGACGTTTAATTAATGGCGGTAAAATATTTAGCACTTTTTGTTAATGTGTATATATTTATTATCGCTAAAAGTTATTTTTGTTATAGTGAAAAGACAATATTGAAATGAGAAATTGAACGAAATTATGTTGTTTATATATACTAACTAGTATACGTACCCGCGCGTTGCGCGGAAAAATTCAATTTATGATTATTTTTATTTCATAAAATATCAAATAGTTCAAATATTTTTACATATTTATCCTTTATTACTTTTATGATGTATTAATAAATTAACTTTTTCTCCATGTTAACAATTTATCAATTCTTACTTTCCACATGAAATATTAAATATCATAAGATTAAATGACATGTTGATTCATTTTAAATATGTTTTTTTCGAATTCAAAAAGTTCAAATATTTTTTAAAGTCTTAAATTTGTGTAAAATTATAATTAAAAAATAATTTAAAATACAGTAGATATAAATAATTTAATAACAATACAAACATGTACACAAAATTCAATACATAAAATTAATTTATATAAATTTCTTATTAATCATTAAATTAATAAAGTATAAATAGTGAGTTATTTACTTGTTATATAATCTTTAAATTATCAATTCAGATATGTAATTTTTCATAGAAGAAAATAATAGTTTATATCTTTAACAATGATTAAATGTCGAGGAAACTTACCAATTTTTTAGTATTCTAATATAATTAATAATGGGTAAATTACGTTTATGACTATTATAAGGTTTTTCATTGTTTTTAGTACTTATATACTTATTGTTTTAATACTATGTTTAATCTCTAGTTATTATTAGTTTTAGTTAATCATAGAAAAATAATACTTATACTATAATTCTTCTAATGTTCTATCAATAATAATGACAAAAATAATTTATGATCCTTTTACACAAAAGGAATTTTTTAAAATTTGAATAGATCTTATTCTTTTAATTTATTTTTTTATATTATTATCATTATTATTGTTATTATTTGATATTGTTGTTGCTATATTACCACATGAATTTTAAATAACATGCTATATGATGTAATCGTTTTTAATTTCATAATACCGATAAATCTAGTCTTTTTAATGTTGAAAGTTAAGTTTGATTGATTTTTATTTTTAAAAATAATTAAGTCTCTTAATAACAAACCCGTTTGATATTTTTATTTATGAAATCGAAAAGGAAACAAATAAAATGTAGTATCCATTAAATAATTTATTTGATTATAATTCAAAAAATATTTTTAATTCAAATTGAAATAATATTCATTTTATAATTGTAATTATTGAAATTACACATGATGTTTCATTTCTACTGCACTTTCTTTCCAAAAAATTAATAGATCTTTAATTAGTTACACTGAGAAGTTAAAGAAAGTCGTTGCGGAATTTTAGGGGTGGTTTAGGGTAGTTGATAATTTTTTGAGTCTTTATCTTCTTTTGATAATTTTGACTCATTCTTATTTTATATTTCTTCTTTTTTGTCAATTGGCATTTGTTGAAAAAGTTTTTACCATTATACTTTTAAAACAGTTTCATCTTAAATTCAAATAAATGAGTTGCTTTTTGCGAAAAGAAAATATAGTTAGTTCATTTTTAAGTTAAAAGTTTTTGAAGTAAGATTTTCGAATCTCTCGGAAGGCATAATTATTCCTTTCTACATATTATACGAGAAGCTCTCGGAGCATTAGCGCAAAAGAATCGATCCTTCACTTGCAGCTCATTTTGAAATATTTGAAAAATTGATTTCGAAAGTCTTCAAAAAAAAAAAAAGCAGATCGAATAACAGTTTTCTTTTTGTAAGCAAAAATCCAAACACAGTTTGATATTGCCAGGGATGGTGGATGGGGCGGCGGTAGGGTACTAACTACTGTGATGCAAGAATGATGAGTTGAAGCTAAGGTGGTTGTACGCTCAGCTTGTGAGGTTGTACCTAGCTGTTAAAGTCGTTAGGACTGCATTGTTTATTAGTTTTATTTATTCAGTTAAGTCTCTTTTGTCTGTTGGCTTGTAGCAGTTTAGGATTGGACACTTAGGTCCTGCTAATTGTGGGAATAGGATACTTTTGGTCCTATTTGTTATTTTCTGTTTTGTCCTAGAGTTGCCAGCTGTGGCAGTGGTCCAGCTTTCTTTTAGCTATTTAAGCTCTGTAATTGTCTCTTCTCTTTATGAAATGACAATATGTTTAGCTAGAAGTAGAAATAGCTTAGCTTACAAGTTTACCTCTTTCCCTTTATCAATTTCTTACAGTGTTTCACTGTTATTCTTTCATAATTGCATCATTTGGTATTAGAGCACTTTCTTGAGCTCTGTGGGAGATTTAAAAATGGCTGATATGAAAGAAATCAAAGATATGCTTGATATATAGGATGACCATGGAGATGGCTAACTTCACAGTTAGACAGAACCAAATAGAAGCACACCATGAGAAGGCATTCTCTGAGCTGAAACAAACTCTTGATGCTGTGAACCAAATAGAAGCACACCATGAGAAGGCATTCTCTGAGCTGAAACAAACTCTTGATGCTGTGAAGGAGAAGGACAAAGGCAAAACTGTTGAAGAAGTAGATGGGGGTGAGATATATACTCCTTCAGGCCACCCTATGGCTTGGGTCTCTGCTTCACATGCTGGTGGAAATCCTAACATGGTGACTCCTGGTGGTTATCAAATGGGGATGGGGTCTCTGCATCAGTTGCAATCACCCATAGGGGGAGCCACGCCTCAAAATCAAGGTATGGGATTCGGATTCACTGGTCAGGATTCACAAGGAAGAGCTCAACATCAAATTCCAACGAGTGGAGGCCATGGACAAGCTCAAAAGGGGTACCAAGGAGGATTTCAACAAGCTACTGGCCATTTCATGAGCAACATGTCCAGACTATCAAAAATTGAGTTTCCAAGGTTTAATGGCTCAGATC
>JAJOOR010011901.1:0-19472 GCA_036250505.1 Solanum acaule | reverse complement strand
AAAAAAAAAAAACTTCAATTTCGAGACAATAATAAAGTTCAATGATTCTAATGTATGTTCAGCCTATATAAGAAAAAGAATTGAAAAAAATAAAAATAAAGATGAAGGTAAAAAGAATGGGAGGTGAGATGGTATGAGAAGAAAAAACAACATTGGATAGGGGGTTTGAAGGAGGACGAAAACCATGTGGGTGTGTTAAGGGTGATGGTGGCTTGAAGAAGGAGAGGCGGGGTATTTTGAAGAAGGAAAAAGAGGGTGGGTGACTTCGAAGAAGAAGTGGAAGAGCTGGGCATGGTGTTATATATATATATATATCACTCAATTTAGATGAAGTAATTTTCCCCTGTGACAATTGGTATCAGAGCATTGCTTAGAGTAACTCGATGGCTGGTGGGAATGCTGAATTACGTGAGAGGATAATATGATTGTAAGCACTGATTGGTGGGACAAATGATGGGGAGGACTTGGTTGATCTGGTCACTCGTATTCAAAGGGTGAATGCAGAGTTAAACTTAGCAAATGAAGTCTTGAACGAAAAAGTGGAGAAGTTAGAGGCAGACTATGCTGCTAAACATGAAATGGCCCAAACAAAAATGGAAGTCATCTGCCAAGAAAAGGAAGATTTGTGTGGTGATGTTCTTTTTCTACTTTCGGCGTTCCGAATGACTACTAATCCCATAAGGATGAAGGTACCTGAACCTAAGGCTTACAATGGCGTGAGGAGTTCTAAAGAATTGGAGAACTTTCTTTGGGATGTCGAAAACTACTTCAAGGCATCAAAGGTTTTGGATGGTGAAAATGTGTCAGTCTCGACAATGTACTTGGGTGATGATGCCAAATTCTGGTGGAGAACAAGGGTTGCAGAAGTGGAAAGTGCGAATCTACCACAAATTGAAACGTAGGAAATCTTAAAGAAATAATTGAAAACTCAATTCCCTCCAAGCAATTCGTCTTGGGTGGCAAGGGATGGGCTGCGTCGATTGAAACAAAGCATCACAGTGAGGTCTTATGTCAAGGAGTTTTTGTCCTAGATGCTCAATATAGGCAACATGGTTGAGGAAGACAAGTTGCACTACCTCATGAGCGGGTTGAAGGGATGGGCACAAAGAGAGTAAAGAAGGCAAAATGTCCAACCTCGTAATTCTACAATAGTGGCAGCAGATAAGTTGCCTGACTTCGATGAGGGTGACGACCCAAGAGATGCTTCACATTTCAAACATAAAGATAAGGGGAAGGAGTGGAAGAAAAATGGAAGGGCCAAGCTGCCGAACAAGAAGACGAAGGGGGGAAAACTAGACAAAGGGAGTCTTCTTTTCCAAAACAAAAGGGAATGTTTAGGGGATGCTTTACTTGTGGTTGTCCACATTTGAAAAGAGACTTCCCGGTACAAGTGAAAGTAAATGAATTGATTGTTGCTGTGTTAGAAAGGGAAAAGAACAATGAGGTAGAAATGTCAAACATTAATACTTTGGTGTTGGTGGAAGATGAATATGATGGGCAGAAAATAATTTATGCCCGTGATCCAAATCGGTTTAGCTGAGTGATATCATCGATGAGGATGTCGATTTTTAAAGGGTGGGGGATATTTGTAAAGGGCCTGACCCAGTTACTTGACATGGCATGGTGGTGGCAAAGGGTTGGCATGAATGACTTTGTCAAGGGCCTCGGTGCGGGTTGAATCAATCATGTTTTTTGATGCATTGATTATGTTTGAGATGAAGTTGAAGGTTTCTCCTTTAAATTGTCCATTATTTTGATGTTGCATGCATGAGGGGCTATTAGTCTTGAGTCTTCACTTTAGTAAGGTGTCCAGATCATTATTCGAGGATGAATGTTCCTAAGGGGGATAAATTTTAACACCCCAGAAATTAAGTAAGCTAAACTAGAGCGTTATGTGAGGGTTAGATTCATATATATATAACTCCCCGTACTTAAAATAGAGGGGTTCGTGTTAGGACATCAAAGTATGATCCCCCAAAGGACCAACCATGGGTCCTTGAGGAGGACCCCAAAAATAGTGCCACCCACGAGGCCATCCATGCCCCGTGGATGGAACCACTCCCCGTAGGTGGGCAGCGTGGGTGAGCCCTCCTTGAAATCTGTTTAAGGCAGTGTCCACGGGAAGGACCCACGCCTGGTGGATGGGTCCACGCCTCATGGATGGGTCTATGCCTCGTGGATGTGTCCATGCCTCATGGATGGGTCCATGCCTCGTGGATGGGTCCATGCCTCATGGATAGGTCCATGCCTCGTGGATGGGGTCGTAGGTCCCATGCCCTGCTTGTCAACTCCCAAAACCCCACCCATGCTTGACCAGCACATACCGTGGGTCCACCCACGGCCTGTCAAGGTGTTCTGGTGGGTTGGGGCAGTGAAGGCAATCTTGGGATTAAGTTAATGGATGTTTTGAGGTTTTCCGGTTTTAAGTGGGATTAAGTGGTGTCATTTTACCCTAACCTAGACCACCTATATAAAGGCTTTAGACCCTTAATTAAGTCATCCTAAATCATTATTTCTAAATCCCCAAAAGAAACCTAATCCCTCTAAAAAATTCTCTCTCTAGAAGGAAGAAGAAGAAGTAAAAGAAGAAGAGGATCAAGTTAGGTTAAGACAAGACTCCATTGTTTTTAGCTTGCTAGGCTATGTGATCAAGGTATGATGACTTATTCATTTATGGATTCCTTTCATCCATGAAGCCCCCATGTTTTCCCCAATTGTCAAGATAAATCCCCAATTCTAGCTAGGGTTCCTTCCTATATTGTGGGTATTGTTGTATGATGATCCAATTGAGTGGATTATGGTTGTTTACGATTGTTTATGATTTAATCACATATTTTTAGTATGATTATGCATGTATTCTTGGTTAACCTAAGATTCTAGGGTGAAATTGATATAGTTTGGTTTTATGCCATGAAAGGGTAAATTGAGGGATAAGATGTGACCTTCTAAGATTGATGAATTACTTTATGAATTTCTTGAGATTAGAGCACCTAAATATGAAATTCTTAAAAGTAAAGCTTGTAGACATGAATTGATTAGATTAGGGCTTATATAATGAATCAGGGTTAGTAGTGGTGAGATTGAGTCTATATGATAATATATGATTAGAATTTCTTAAGAATGAAGCATGCAGTTAGATTGTCTTGATAATTAGGCATATATGATGACCATGTGAAGTATTGCTTGAGAGTAAGGATTGTAGTATGAATGATGATTTATAGGGCCTTGAGGGTAAAAGCTAATATGAATGGACTAGGATTGTTAAGGCTTTGAGATTGAAGCTATTTTGTATGTTGATTTGTATATGGTATTATTGTGGAAGGATTTTACCCAACTGATCTATATTATAAATATATAAGATTATGCATGTAGTGATTTGATTACTTGAATTTTGTTAATATCAATGTCTAATGTAGTCATTCTAGATGTATTGATTTGATATGAGTTTTGACCCTTGAAAGGGAAAGATGTGATATTATGCCTGTTTTATGAAGATTATGTACATGCTTTAAGAACACTTTGAGAGTAAAGTGAATATGATCATGATCTAGTTGTTGTGTTGTTGAAAGGTTATTCTCATATGCACACTTATCCATGATTATGATTTGATGTAAAATGTTTTCTCACTATATGATGATTCTAAGGTTGAAAGGCTTTCTCACCTATTGAATCTATATGAAGACATGAATGAAAGATTATTCTCACGCAAGATCTATGAGCTATCTTATGAATTATGTTGGATTGAGTGTCAAGACATTCTTCAATGAATAGGAACTTTCGTTAAGAGTTAATATGAACTCCATGGAAATGAATGCTTAGCACTGAGTGGATAGTGACAATGAGATGGAAGCTCTCCCGCTAGTAGAGCCCGGGTTTTCTAGAAGAGGTCTCATGAGATGGAAGCTCTCCCGTTATTAGAAGTCGGGTTTCTAGTAGCAATCTCCCTATCCCATAAACTACGTGCCCCCGTAGGTTACTTAGCTATTGGATCCACCTATGTTAAGAGTATGGTTCTACATTAGGCAAGTAGGACAACCCCTTTTCGCTTTGGGGTAGACACCGGATTCCATGTTAGCTCACATGGTCAATATCCGTTAAGGCTTATTCCCTCTATGACAAAAAGAATATGAATTATGAACTATAAATAGCCAAGAAGGCTTACTTAGCGTGGGTGGAATTTATGGGGTCTTATTCATGCATTGCACAAGTATACTTTGACAGTATTCATTGTATGTTCTCTTATGTTATGATGATCTATATGTTGATTATGCCTATGACTTATTCTTTTCGACTATCACAACATTAATTATGAACCAAGTATACTTTAAGGAAGCATTGTAAGTATGTTTTGATATGAGGACTACTTGTATGATGTATGCTTAACTTGGATTGTTGCTATGCATTGCTTTTCTAGATATGTTTAACTAAAGGTGAATGTTCCCTTGTCTATGAGAAATAAAATAAGGATGAGATCAAAAGATAATAAATATGAATGAGGACCTAAACTGACTTGCTTAGCATGGGTGGGAATGTGGGCTCTTATCTAGGAATTGCACAAGCTTTCCTTGAGGTGAATTATGAAATGTTTCTCTTACATTATGTTATTCTAAATGCATTGATTATGCCTATGACTATGATGTTATATCTTATGCTCACAAGTTATGATTATTGTCTCTTATGTTATAGCATATGTCTTATGATGATGTCTCTTATACTTACGACTTATGTTACTTTCTCTTATGATTATGGTATATATGTCTTATGTTGACTAATGCCTTTTATATGCTTATGTTGATGATTTATGCTAGACATCATATTTAGTACATTATAGTACCAACGCATACTTTTGCCTACATTCTTATCAAAATTAGTGTTCGACGATATTGACTTCCACCTCGTGGTTGGATTCATAGTAGATCAAGAAGAGAAGTTTTGGGGAGTCCTCATACAATCGAGGACTTGATCACTCTTTCCTTTTTGTGTCTTTCTTTTATGCTAGAACTTTTTTATGGGCTGCGTCCCTAACTCTTTTCAAGGATTAGATGGTTTGAGACAAGTGTAAGAATTCCGCTTTGTTTTATGAAACCTTGATTATATTGAAAACTATTTTCAATTTCCGTACTTTTCTATTATTGTCACACTTTGAGCTACACCTGAGACGCAAACACGGGACCTACGCTCACAAGTGACCCAAAGTTATCCCTGCTGGAATAATCATAAGCATATTAAAGATAAACTGAGAAATAAAAGTAATGTGGAAGCTAATCATAAATAAATCTGAAATGATGGGAATACCCATATACTAAAACTGAATATTAAATCTGATAGTTTAATACAAAAGAAGAATCAAACTCAAATACTAAGCTGACTCTAACTATGTTTGAAAATAGCCTCTTACTGACTAGAAGTGCTGGGACATGCCCTAGCTAAGTCTAGCAAAACTGAAACTAAAACAATGGAAACTGAAAGATAACAAAACAATTATCCTAGAAAAATGAGGGCTCACCACTGATGTTGCTGAACTAGAGATCGGGAACTGCTCAAAGCGTGATCTGGATGCTGAGAATCTATACCTACATAACAAGAAGATGTAGCGCATAGTATGCATCAGTACTTGAAAGGTACTGAGCATGCATGATGGAGTAAAGCTGAATAAACATATAACTGAACAACCAATGAAGCAAGAGTATAATCTGAACATGATATAAATACTGAATACTGAGCTAACAGAATGCAATGACCAAATTTATACATGTTGATGTTGAATACTGATTATACTGAAATGTGGTCAATATTATGGAGTCTGACTGAACTGTGGGAGCTACTAGTAACCGATAATAAAACCACATGAGCTAAAAGCGGAGACCGATGTATTTGCCCCATCGAGAGGGCCCAATACACCTGGAAAAAGGTGCAGAGGCATGCTAGTATGACCACTAAAATGATGCCCACAGAGAGGTGTTACAACCTACGTGGCTCATAGTTCTGGGACTATATAGGTGACTGACCCTAGTCCAACTCGGTATTATACTACTCCCAATATATTAAATGATTAACACATTATAACTTAATTTCTGTAATATACTATATAGCTCAAAACTGACATGCAAACTGAGAATGCATATTAATATACTAATAATGACACATCCAAGACTGAGGCAAGTATATCTGAAATACTAAAATATTTGACCAACCATGTGTAATTCAAGAACCAAATAAATACATAGCTCGGGTTTTGAAATTCATGGGATAAACGAAGTAATAAAATGATAATTTGATTTGGAACATATAAATAACTAATTCATGATAATCTGTTGAAGTTCTAGAAAACCTAGGTTTAGTTGATAATAGGCAATCAAGAATTTGACTAAAATATAGGGACCTAATGAGCAAAAGGAACCCACTAGTGAAATCCCACATACCTGGTGACGAAATCCACGGAGAAATCCTTCGATTCCATGGCTAAAACTGGATGAAATTGTTGTGTTCTTGAAATAGGGTTGCTCGACCTTTTCTCCTCTCTAGCATTCAAATTGTCTAAGTTTGATTAATGATCTAACTTAGGTAAGTTCAAGTTATGTTTCTAGGCAAAAACTGACCAAAACCACGTATTTTAGGGTTAAAACGATTTCGTTTAGGGTCCAATGAAATAGGAAAAGACCAAAAGACTCCTGACTTCAGTGGCAGGGACCACGGACAATGAAGTGGGTCGTGGTCTTTGGTCCAGGAGCTGGGGGTTCTATGGTCTGATCCACGAGCCCCTACCACGGTCCGTGTGGAGGACCACATACCGTGAAGGTCCCCGTGGTCCTCAGTTGGTCCGAGGTCTGGAGGCTCAGGTTTGGGGGCCTACTGGATAGCCTTCACGGACCACTCCACGACCTGTGTGAGGGACCACGGACCGTGAAGGCCCTCGTTGTCTTCACTTTGGCGTGGAGGTCCAAAGGGCTGGCTAGTGGGGGCTACTGCCTCGACTATATGGACACCACCATAGTCCGTCATCAAGAACACCGCCCGTGAAGAGTCCTATGGTATGATGTCAGGCCTAGAGGGATCCAAGTCATGACCACGGGTAGGTTAACGGACCATGGATCCTTTCACGGTCTGTGGACCTTGTTTTGGTTCACTACTTTATGTAAGTTTCTGCAAAAACATTTTGGGTCTGGTTTGTGATGTGTTACAATATATCCTACTTGTGATCATTCGTCCTCAAATGAAGACTAAACTAGGCAAATGGAGGGAATGATCTGGAACCCTACCACTAAACACTGAAGACTGATTTCTAACTGAACTACGTTCTAAGAACATTCAAATACGCTGAAAATGCAAGTACAAACTAAGGGAACATGATTCTAAGATTGATTCTACACATGAATGACTGAAAAACTAAAGAGGAACTATTACCTCAAGCTGGAGTGGAATCGGAAGGAAAGTGGTGAGGATACTTTGACTTCATGGCTTCTTGATGTTTGCGTAATAAAGAACAACTTTCGATGCAATTGTCTACGATCGTACAATAGTTTAGTAACCCAACCAAGGGTTGGGATCGTTCCCAAGAGAGTGGTTTTGAGAATAAATAGAAAATTAAAACTTAGTTCTAACTAGGTGTAGCTAAAGACATTAATGATTAAAAACATTATAAATTAAAAGGGGGACACAATAGTATCAATTAACAATGGGAGGGGGGGGAGTGGAGGGGGGGTTTGTCACAAGTAAGGTAAAACCATCAAAATAAACAGGGGTTTTTAAGTAATTAGAAGGGATATTTGGGATGTGACGGGAATACGGGCTAATCTAGATTATTGGGTATATGCTTTCGATAGAAGATTCATAGAGTAATTGTGACTAGGCTAGACTTTAAGAGGGATAAGCTCTCTCTCGATCAACTTACCCCATTTCAAATGCGTTCCTCTCGGACACCCACTTGCCACATCAAGACCAGCCTACGCCTTAACCCACTCACTCTCTCGAGCTGAGTGTGTGGACATGGGACTAGGGTTCACTCTCTCGAGTTGAACCTCATGTCGACCCACTCACACTGGCCATCAATCTAGTGGTCTTAGTTTTATGACCTCTCTCTCGAGCAAGATGAAAACACATAAATAAATTTGTATTTGCAACTACAAATTCATTGAATTCATCTACAACCACTAAATGAAATCACAATTAAACTATGGTTAAACTATCAGCAAACAAGACCCAAAATTATCTTAACCCATATTCGCTAAATCACACTCCAAGAATTGGTGTTTTTAGCCACACATCAAGAGATAAAAATTTATACCTAAATGATCTTGCATTCAAATGGGTATTAAAATTTAAGTATGTTATAGGCCAAGAGTGAAAAATCCAAAAGACCCAAGTCCAAATCATTGGAGATGAAACCCTCTTTTTCTTCAAGTCTTCAAAACCCTCTCAAACTCAGAGGAAAAATACTAAAAAGAGCTATTCTATATGAAAATTATAATAATTTTTCCACTTCTAAAACTACAACTCTAACTAGTATTAAATAGTTTTCACAGATTTGTGCAGAGGCGAATCATTCGGCGTCGTTAGTTGGAATCGCCAATCAACTCGGTGATTCGCCCTTTGGCGTAGTTCATCATCGTCTTGCACCAGCCTTTAGCATCTTCATGCTCTAGGTCATTGGGCGACATGGTATTGCTTCGAGGAACTTTTTGGCGGTGCGCCGACTGCTCCCTATGTCTATTGACTTGATCCTTTCTTTCAGGGCTCAGCATACTGGAAGAAAATGCGAAGTGGGACCCTTTGGCGACTCGCCAAGTGGACTTAGCGATCCTCAGGCCTTCATTTCTTCGTTCTTCTCAGCCTTTTCGTTCCTTTTTGCCACGTAGTGTCCATTATTTCCTCCAAACATTAAATACCTGAAATTTAAGGGTTTTCATAAGATTTTGAGGTAAAATAAGCATTTGAGGACACAATTTATATTAAAATATAGCCCTAAATGAGTCCGCAAGTGGACTCATCACTGCTTCTGCTCCATCTATGGACTGACTCCTCCACTAAACCTTGACTGAAACGACTTCTTTGTTACTCAACCTTCTAACCTGATGATCAAGAATCACAACTGGTTCATCCTCATATGAAAGACTATCTTTCACAGCCACACTCTCTAATGGCACTACGGATATTGGATCACCTACACACTTCTTCAATAGTGAAATGTGGAATCCTGGATGCAGTGCTGCTAAATCTGTTGGCAACTCTAACTCATAAGCCACTTTACCAATCCTTTTCAAGAATCAGTAAGGGCCTACATATCTGGGACTGAGCTTTCCTTTCTTGCCAAATCTCATCATCCCTTTCATAGGTGACACTTTCAAGAAAACCCAATCATTAACTTAGAACTCTAGTTCCCTTCTCCTTATATTTGCATAGGACTTCTGGAGACTCTGGGCTATCTTAAGTCTATCTCTAATGAGTTGCACTTTCTCCATAGCATCAAGAACCGAATTTGGACCTATCAAGGCTTTTTCACCTACTTCAAACCAACCAACATGAGATCTACATCTACGCCAATACAAAGCCTCATAAGGGGCCATCTTAATACTGGAATGGTAGCTATTATTGTAGGTGAACTCTATAAGAGGAAGGTGATCATCCCAAATACCCATGAAGTCGATCAGACAAGATCTCAACATTTCCTCTAAGGTCTGAATGGTACCCTCTGCCTGACCATCCATCTGTGGGTGAAATGTTGTGCTAAGGTTAACTTTAGTACTAAGACATTTCTGAAATGACTTCCAGGAATGAGAGATAAACTGAGGACCTCTATCTGAGATGATAGACAAAGAAATCCCATGCAACCTCACAATCTCATTAATGTAAAGCTTGGTGTAGTCCTCTCCCTAATCTGTAGTCTTGACCGCCAAAAAGCGAGAAGATTTAGTGACTTTGTGAACTATCACCCAAATGGAGTCATGTTGTTTATGAGTACGAGGTAAACCTGTGATGAAATCCATGTTGATTACTTCCCACTTCCAAGTAGGAATGTCAATCTCTTGAGTCATACCTCATGCTCTGTGATGTTCTACCTTCACTTGCTGGCAATTGGGGAAACTTTGCCACAAAATTTGCTATATCTCTTTTCAAGCCATTCCACCAATAAACTTTCGGCAAGTCATAGTACATCTTAGTGGCGCCTGGATGAATAGTATATCTTGAGTTATGGGCTTCTGCTAGATTCTGCTGTCTCAACTCGCCCATATTAGGAACACTTAATCGACCCTGATAGCGAAGTACACCATCTCCCCCTTACGAGAAAACCTCCACTCTCTGCTGATGGATTGCCCCCCTAATCGAGCAATCCTGTGAACATCCTTCTCTAGTTCCTTTATTTCTTCTTAAACATGTGCTACACTACCCATAGATAGTCTGCTAAGGGCGTCAACTACTACATTGGCCTTACCGAGATGGTAATGCACACTCATGTCATAATCTTTGAGGAACTCAAGCGATCTTCTCTGGAAAAAATTTAACTCTTTCTGGGTGAACACATACTGAAGGCTCTTGTGGTCTGTGAACACTTATGCTTATCATGACCAACGACACTAACCTATGGTATGAGTGTCTACGATCGTCGACTGTATAGTAACCCAACTAAAGGTTGGGGTTGTGTCTCAAGGGAGTGGTTATGAGAATTGATAGAAAAATAAAATTTAGCTCAAATTAGTCGTAGCAAAATAGATTTACGAACAAAAACATAGTAAATTAAAGGGGCTGACACAAAAGTGTCAAATATAAAATTGGGGGTTTTGTCACAAGTAAAAACAGCCAAAAATTAACAAGAAACTCAAGTATGGGGAAATTTTCTTTGGGTGTGACCGCAATACAAGTTGAGATAAATCGTTGGGTACATGCTTTCAATAGAATATTTGCAAGATAATAGTGACTAGGCTAACCTTTAGATGGAAATAAGTTCCCTCTCGAGCAACTTACCCCGTTTCAAATGGGTTCCTCTAGGACACCCATTTGCCGCATGAGGACCAGCCTAAGCCTTACCCCACTCAGTCTCTCGAGCTTAGTGTTAGGATATGGGACTAGGACTCACCCTCTTGGGCTGAACCTCATGTCAACCCACTTCTTAGGCCATCAGTATAGTGGTCTTGGATTAGCGACCTCCCTCTCAGGCAAGCCGAAAACACATATATAAACTTGTATTTGCCACTACAAACCCATTAAATTAAACCACAACCACTAGGTGAAATCACCATTAAAATACATCTACCCTAACAACAAGCAAGACCCAACAACAATATCAACACACATTTGCTAAATCACACCCCAAGAATGGGGATTTTTAGCCGCACATCAAGAAATAACAAAATACACCTAAAATGTTATTAAAATCAAATGGGTATAAGAAATTAAACCATTATTTAAGCAAAGGAAAAAGAATAGAAAATACCCACTTCCAACTTGGGGAAGATGAAATCCTTCTCTCTTCAAGTCTCCCACAAAACCCTCTCCAAACTTGAGAGAAAATATCTAAAAAGTACTATTCTATTATGAAAAAAATAATAAATGTTCTACACTCTAAAATTAATAATAAGTTCGGTATTTATAGACTTCAGAAAATAGCACTGGCGGATCTTTCGGCTAAGTTAGTCGATATTGCCTAATGATTCGCCCTTCGTCTGTCTTATCGCCGTTTTGTGCTTGCCTTCCACTTTGTCACGTTCTGGACCATTGGATGGTATAGTACTGCTTGGCAAAACTATTCGGCTAAGTGCCGACTGCTCCTTTCATCGCCTTTTTTTATCCTTCTCCTTCAGGGATTCGCGTACTAGAACAAAGGGCAAAGTAAGTCCCTTCGATGAATCGCCAAGTGTGCTTGTCGATGCTTGGGCTTCAACTTGTTCGTTCTTTTCAGCCGTTTTGTTCCTTTTTGCCCCTAAGTGTCCATGCTTTTACTAAAACTTTAAATACCTGAAACTTAAGAGTTGTCATCAGATATTTAGACAAAATAAACATTCGAGGACACTATTTATATCAAAATAAATCCCTAAATGAGTCCAATTTGTGGACTCATCAAACACATCTACATGAACACCATACAAGTAGTGTCTCCAATTTTGAGTGCAAACACCACCGCTGCAAGCTCGAGTACATGAGTCGGATAAGTCTTCTCATGCACCTTAAGCTGTCTAGAAGCACAGGCTATAACCTTACCTCACTACATTAACACACAACCTAGGCCGACTCTGGATGTATCACAATAAATCACATAACCATCTGCACCCTCTGGTAGAGTCAAAATAGGAGCTGTAGTCAACCTAGTTTTCAATTCTGCGAAGCTTTTCTCACAATCATATGACCACTGAAACTTGACCATCTTTTGAGTCAACCTAGTCAATGGTGAGGCTATGGATGAAAATCCTTCCACGAACCTTTTGTATTAACCCGTTAGAGCCAAAAAACATCTAATAACTATAGGAGAGGTAGGTCTGGGCCATTGTTTCACTGCTTCTATTTCTGGGAATCTACTCGGATCCCTTCGTTGGATACTATATGCCCATGGAAAGCAACTGATTGTAACCAAAACTTGCAATTGTGAAACTTGGCGAATAATTGGCGATCTTTGAGAGTTTGCAGAACAACTCTCACATGACTCACATGTTCTTCCTCATTCCTAGAGTAAATGAGGATATCGTCAATAAAGACGATAACGAACAAGTCCAAATACCTCTTGAACTGTCTGTTAATCAAATCCATGAAAATTGCAGGAGCATTGGTTAGTCCAAATGACATAACTACAGATTAATAATGACCACACCAAGTTATGATGGCTGTCTTTGGAATGTCACTATCTCTGACTATGAGCTGATGATAACCCGATCTGAGGTCTATCTTTGAGAAATGACTAGCACCTTGAAGTTGGTAAAACAAGTGATCAATCCTGGGGATGGGATACTTATTCTTGATTGTGACCATGTTCGACTGCCTATAGTCAATGCACATTTTGAGAGAGCCATCTTTCTTGTTCACGAAGAACACCGGTGCACCCCATGGTGAAATACTAGGTCTGATGAAGCCCTTATCTAAAAGGTGTTTCAATTGTTCTTTCAATTCCTTAAGCTCTGGTGGAGCCATCCTGTAAGGAAGAAAAAAAATACGCTGGGTATTTGGAAGGATATCAATTCCAAATTCGATTTCCCTTTTAGGAGGAACTTTAGGATGATCTTCTGGAAACACTTCTGGAAACTCATTAACCACTGGAACAGACTCAAGAGTTGGGGTTTCGGAGTTTGAATCCTTAACCCAAACTAGATGATAGAGATAAATCCTAGAGATCATCTTTTTGGCCTCAAGGTAAGAAATGAATCGACCCATAGGTGCTAAACTACTACCCTTCCATTGTAAGATTAGTTCGTCTAGAAACTAAAAGCAAACAATCCTAGTTCTAGAATCGGCTGAAGCATAACAGGAATGTAGCAAATCCATGACTAGAATGCTATCGAAGGCTACCATATATAACTTTACAAGATCTGCTGAGGTGACTTTCTGAGAGACTGTGATAGGGCAATATATGTATACCCTTCTAGCTATAACTGGGTGACCGACTGGAGTAGAGACTGAGAAGGGTTCTGAGAGAGTTTCTGGACTAATATCAAACTTAACTGCTATATAAGGAGTTACAAAGGAAAGAGTAACCCCTAGATCTAATAAAGAATAAACATTGAGATCAAAGACTCGTAACCTACCACTGACTACATCAGGAGAATCTTCCTGATCCTGGCAAGCCTGAAGAGCATAAAGCCTTTTTTGGCGCTGTCTGCCACCTGTATCAGATAAGTTACCCTGCTGAGTTGGGTGACTTGATGGCGCTGCTGAATTTGTGGACTGAGCTCTACCATTGCCTTCATAGCCCTATTTAGAAGGACAATCCCTCAACCTGTGACCAGACTGACCATACCCAAAGCATCCTTCCTTTCCTGCAAGGCACTCGCCCGTATGGTTCTTACCACACTTAGGGCAAGTTGGGTAGGTTTTGGTACCTGAAACACTTCCCTGAGACTTAGAGCCTGGTGCCCTTCCTTTCTTATCTTGTCTGAACTTATAGGATGGAACACAAACCGATGAAGTTGCTGGAGCTGAAAATTTTTGCTGACAATGCGAGCGATTTCCACCACCCAATTTCTGTTGAGAATAGTCATAGTTCCCAGTTCCCAGTTCTAGCCTTCTTGTTCTCCTTAACCTGTTCCCTAAGCTTATCACCCTCAACCTACTGAGCATGAGTCATGAGCCTACAGATGCTCATATTTTCCAGCAACGTAGCATTTCTACACTTTGTCTCTACCAAGTGTAACACTCCATATATAAATTTATTCCTCTGAGCCCTGTAATCAGCAACCATGTGAGGAGAATACATGGAGAGTTGGGTAAACTTGAGCCCATACTCAGGACTGCCGTGCTTCCTTGCCTTAAGTTCATAAACTCCTGAGCTTTTGCCTCCCTTAGCTCTCTTGGGAAAAACCTGTCCAGAAAGGTCTCGCTAAAGCCATCCTAAGTGATAGGAGCTACATCTGTACCCCTGTTCTCTTTCCACTAATTATACCAAATATGAGCTACATCCTTAAGTTGTTAAGATGCTAACTCATCTCGATCATTCCCAGTTACCTGCATCACTTCAAAAATATTTTTGACCTCATCAATGATGTTTTGGGGATCCTCACCAATCTGCGATCCTAAGAATTCTGGCGGATTCATCCTAACAAAATCTCGCACTCTAGCTTAGCTGACCCAACATTAGCATTTGTTGAAACTTAGAGCCTGCTGATTGATCTGGTTGGTCACACTCTGAGACAACATCTCAATGGCGTTCCGAAACTCTGCATTCGAAACTTCTTGATCTGGAACTGGCGGAGCTGCGTTTGCTCTACGAGGAGTCATGATCACTGAAATGTAGAACGTCGAGTTAGAATGGAATTAGATCATACCTTACACATGATAAGAGTAACAAGAAAATGAAGATTTTTCCTATAAAACTTTATAGACTCCCCCTCATTAGATATGGTGCACTTCACACCCATGAAAAGTACTCTACTTAGTGCGGCTTTTCAGACATCCTACGACTCTTAAAGCTAGTGCTCTGATACCAAGTTTGTCACCCCTCGAGACGCGGACACGGGACCTAGGATCACAAGTGACCCCAAGATAACCTTGCTGGCATAATAAAGATAAACTGAGAAATAAAACTGATGAGGAAGCTAATCATAAATAAATCAGACATGATGGGGAATACCCATATACTAAAATTGAATATCAAACTTGAGAGTTTAATACATAAGAAACATCAAACTAAAATACTAAGCTCAATCTAACTATGTCTGAAAATAGCCTCTAACTAACTAGAAGTGATGGGACATGCCCCAGCTTAGTCTACCAAAACTGAAACTAAAACAATGAAAACTAAAAGATAACATAACTATTGTCCTCAAATAAGGAAAACTCACCACTAATGCTACTGAACTATAGATCGAGAACCGATCTAACAGTGATCTAGATGCTGAGAATCTGAACTTACATCACAAGAAGATGTAGTGTAGAGTATGCATCAGTACTTGAAAGCTACTGACCATACATGATATAGTAAATCTGAAATAAACATATAACTGAACAAGCAATTAAGCAATTAAGCAAGAGCATAATTAAACATGATATAAATACTGAATACTGACCAAATTTATACATGCTGATGCTGAATACTGATTATATGAAATGTTGTCAATGCAATGGAGTCTGATATAATTGTGGGAGCTACTAATAACCGATAATAAAACCACATGAGCTAAATGTGGAGTCCGATGTATACGCCCCATCGAGAGGACCCAATACACCCGGCCAAAGGTGTAGAGGCATGCTCGCTTGATCAGTAAAATGATGCCCACAGAGGGGACTTACAACCTACGTGGCTCGTAGTTTAAGGACTATATGGGTGACTGACCCTAGTCCAACTCGGTATTATGCTACACCCAATAGATTAAATGATTAACACATTATGACTGAATTTCTGTAATATACTAGATAGCTCAAAACAGATATGCAAACTGAGAATGCATATTAATATATTAAAATAGCATGGGTAATTCAAGATCTAAAGAAATACTGAAATATCTGACATAGCATGGGTAATTCAAGAACTAAAGAAATACATAGCTAGGGTTCTGAAATTCATGCGAGAAATGAAGTAATAACATGATAATCTGATTTGGAACATGTAAATTACTAATTCATGATAGATTAGGGGTCCAACGAAATAGGAAAAGACCAAAAGACCCCTAACCAAAGTTGGAGACGTGGCTGACCACGGTCACTTCCACGGACCGTGAAAGGGACCGCGGACCGTGAAGTGGGTCGTGGTCTTTCGTCCAGGAGTTGGAGGTTATGGGGTCTGATCCATAAGCCCCTACCACAGCCTGTGTGGAGGACCACGGATGGTGAAGGTCCCCGTGGTCCTTACTTGAGCTGTGGTCTAGAGGCTCAAGTCTGGAGGTCTACTGGATAGCCTTCACGGGCGACTCCACGACCCGTGTGAGGGACCACGGACCGTGAAGGCCCTCATGGTCTTCACTTGGGAGTGAAGGTCTAAGGGGCTGTCAAAGGGGGCTACTGCCTCGACTATACGACTCCACCACTGTCTATCATCAAGACCACGATCCGTGAAGGGTCCCGTGATCTAATGTCTGGCCTATAGGGATCCAAGTAATGACCACAAACAGGTCAACGGATCGTGGAGCCTGTCACAGTCCGTGAACCCTGTCGTGGTTCACTACTTTAGGTAAGTTTCTGCAATTCTTTTCTGGGTCTGGTTTTCGAGGTGTTACAATTATCTTATGTTGTGATATGCTAAGTGGCTCACATGGAGTCCTTCGGGGTTCTATATGCCATGTTACATATAGGGGGTACCCCTTGGTCGTGATATAGATAACTTCCGCTCGAATCATCTCGGTCTTAGAGTGTTATCAGATATTTCCCTTGCATATTTTGGTGTCAAAATTCTCTTCTCTCACACTCAAACTTTCACTCCAAACCATCAGATTAATAAACTTTTTCCTACCTACCAATTTTCTCTCGAACAATTGATAGATATAGGCAAGTTCTAATTCGTGCACTCATCAGAAAAATGAATAACAAAAGTAAAAATTATATTTTGCAAACAATAATCACAGTCTACTCGTTATGTGAATCTACATATAGAGTATGTCATAGTTCTCACAACCCTAGTTATGGTGTTTAGCCACTCATGCTTTCAATTGAATAATCGAAAATAAGTATTGAATATATTAAAAGATATCACTTACGAATGTTCTAAATTCAAAGAAATCTTGATCTCCAAACACAAAATCAAACTTCAGGTCTCAATCCAATGTTGTAATGACTCGGGAGCACCCCCTAGCCATTACATGCGTATTCGACCTCTCGGATGTCTTATACAAGCTTTAGCATTCATTCATCACATTCGGTAATAAAAACCGCAAGGAATAAAAATAGTTTTTAAAACAAATCCATAATACTCATAAAATCTTTCAAATGTAAAGAAGTGAATTTCTAGGTCACATGTACCATCTTAGACACGAATAGAACATCTTAGGGACACGGCCCTTTACAACGAGTCGTGGTGGAGCTCGTGAAGATGAGGAAGCACCTAGGAAAAGTTGCCTTGCCTCCCTTGAGACCAAGTGATCTTCACGCCCAACTATACGGACCATCTAGGGCACCACTGCCTGTGGTGGTGCCCGTGGTCTTTGGGGCAGTGGGCAGCCAACTTGGGAAAGCCTTGGCTTTTTGGCTAAGGCTTGCCCCTTTGGGCTTGGCTCCTTGTCTAGGACCCTCAACCAACCAAGAGTAGGTCTCAAAGCATAGAGTCTAACACATGCCTGACGTTGACTCACAAAACACTTCAAACTAGACCTTAAGAGTCAAAACTCAAAATTTAAACAAGTTACTAATACACAAAACCCATGTGAGGCTCTACTTTATGCTACTTCATTTTGAGGGGCGTTACAATATCCCCCACTTGGGAACATTCGTCCTCTAGCCGTTACATGCGTATTCGACCTCTCAGAGGTCTTATACAAGCCTTAGCATTCATTCATCGCATTCGGTAATAAAAACTGTAGGGAATAAAAACACTTTTTAAAACAAATCCATAATACTCATAAAATCTTTAAAGAAGTAGAATTTTAAGTCTCATGTACCATCTTAGACATGAATAGAACATCTTAGGGACACGGCCCTTTACAACAATAGAAAATATAAGTCTTATACAATGTCTAAGTGGAAATACTAGAAAGATAACAACTATGTCCTCGAATATATGAGGACATACCAAGCTTCTTGAGAAGTGTCAATATCCCTAGCTTCCTCAAAAGATCCTCACTTCCCACCACCTACACTTATAACAATAGAGCAATATGGAGTTAGTACAATAAGTACTAAGTATGATGACCATGCAAGAAAACATGCACAATGGACATTTTACAAGGAATGTATGCTTTTAAGACCTTCTTTAACAAACCTTTACAACCACAAGCATAAACCCACATTTCAAGTCACCATTCACAATTAAGACCATATTCACATCATTTACAACTCAATTAATACAAGTGTACAATACTTAAACAAGATAACAAAGTAATTCCTTCATTACCATTTAAGCCTCTATCTCAAGTCACCCTAAGCCACACTTAAGTGAATAATGAAGTGACCTCCCATAAAACCTCTTCATATACACCTAAGTGTTCCTAAGAGTTACCATAGACAAGGGTTTTATCAATACATTATAACATACTAAGTCAACATTCTTTATAAAACAATTTAAGAGACACACAAGCATATATGGGACGATCATATAATAGCCCTAAGGCTTAGGGAACTCACTTTAGCATCTTTTAAGCCTACTCATGCCATGTGTAGATAACATCCCATACAACTACCTACACGTTGTAGAACCTATCCAATACTAGAGTGCACATCCCACATGATGGAAATAGGCCTTAACCGACATAGACCACACTAGCAAGGTATGGAATCCAGAGACTATCCTACTCCGTGGAGGTTGTTCTACTTTCCAAGGGTAGAACTAAAAGCAACCCATGCTAGCACATTGTTTAAGAGATGTCCAAGGATGTTCAATGTGCCTAATCTCATGCTGAACTAGGCCACCATCCTAACCACATCCACTCGGTGCTTAGCCTTAGTTTCCATAGAGTATTCAATCACATATGTACTAGAGAGGGTTCCTTTTCTAGTTCAACCAACTCATAGTACCTCTTCCCAAGAAAGGCCCCATTTCTTAGTTATAGCCAATCTAGGTTCATAAGGATAACTCATTTGACTTTCTTAGATAAAGATTCTCATGCCGTTCCAGCTCCATCCATCTCTAAGTCTATCATTTCACTCAAGAAGGGAACATCGCCCTAAGGCCCATCCTTCAAGGTTATACATTT
>JAJOOR010011899.1:0-20134 GCA_036250505.1 Solanum acaule | reverse complement strand
TTTCTTTGCAAATCAAAGTAAAATTGTGAAGATTTGTGGTCAAAGTTCTTATCTTTTGGATGTTTATGTGTTGTTCTTCCTCAATTTAGTCTGGTTATGTTAACTTTTGCATTTTGAAAGTTTATTTTTGGTAGAAGCTGTCACCATGAATGTAAATTCACATTTTTTTATACCTGAATTATTTGCATACCAAGAAATCTTCATTATAGCTCTTTTTACACAATGACAAAAAAAATTAGAAGCCATTACATAAAAAACGACCAAAAATTGTGCACAAAAAGAGAAAAAAAGCTTGAGTACTAGAATTAGGAAGAAGAAGAAGAAGCAAAATGGGATTTTGATTTGAAAAAAATAAAGATATATTTAAAAGGGATTCATTAAGGGTAAAATTGTCATTTTCGCTTTTTTTTTTAACTGTTGTGGGCCTCGAAAAGTACCCCTGACGCGCCTGAATTGCGTCTCAATCACGCGTTATGCCAGGTTGGATTCGCGTGTTTTTTTGTTTAAGAATTGGATAGTTGAAGTGCCTACTTGTGCACTTTGAAAGTTAGAGGTTATACTTAAAATTCGAAGCCAAGTTTAGGGTCCAATTTATGTATTATGCCAAAATAAAATATAGTCAAAATGTAATTCAGTTTTTTTTTAATGACAAGGAATAGGGATGGCAATGGGGTGGTGCGGGGCAGGTTGAGCTTAACCCGTAATAAAATTAATCTGCCCTGCATAGATCCGTTTGACATGAACTTGCACTACATATTTTTTTAATATTTTCTTTTTCTAGTTAAGTTTGATACTAAAAATAAAATTCATAAAAATAAATTCATTTTTTCATTAAGTTGTATTAATTTAATATATAATGACTTCAAAATTTATTTTTAGAGGTCAATTGGGAAACATGTAACATAATTATATTAGTTTTTATTGAAACATTTTCATTTACTATCATTAATATTTTAGTAGCTTTAAATAAATTATCTTAATAAATAATACTCTATCACTCATCAATTTCAAAAAAATATTATATCACTCTTATAACATGTAAAAAGTTAAAATTAAGTTTGAACTCACATAAAATCACATATACCCGCAACCCGCCTGGCTCCGCATTAATTTTTTTTTAAAAAGCCCACACAACCTTTAACGTGCCCCGCCCCGCTCCATTGCCATTCCTATTAGGGAAACCCGCAACTGCTACCTTTGGATGCGCAAAGAGTACAACTCTCGCTCCTATGCTATAGCTTGCAAACCGCACAAGAAAGGTAATTCGGACTAGACAAATTTGGTGCAATGAGCTTGGTCTCGAAACCAAATTCTTGAAGTTCAATTCTAACATGGTAATTCAAGTTTTCATAATATTTTTGACATGATAACTCAAAGTAGTTTAAGGTGTGTGACTGAAAGTGTGAATATCTTAACTTTTTTTGCAGGGTTATTTGGTACTTGATTAGAGTTATATAGAGATTAGTTATACAGAGACTTAAAGGTGAATTCAGGATTTCAAGATGACGAGGTATTATTGCTTTTTAATTATAAGATGAAAAAAGTTGTAGTGACAACAAGTTGACGAGCACAAGATAATAAGTTACGTTATCACAAAAACTATCATTCGTTTCCGCATTTTCCTTATTCAACGTGATTTGTAAGTGTTTTTTCTTTTAGAAAACACAAAACTTAACAAAATGATAGTAAGTGAGATTCAATCCCTAGACCTGAAGGAGTTAAAAGACCAGCTCTCATTTGGTGCACCAATCAATCTCTTTTTTACTATGGGTGCCCTAAAAATTCAAATACTACTAAATAATTTTAAGTTTTATACAAAATAATATATCGAGTTTAGTCAAATGATTATGTATTCATGTTACCCTCTTTAACATGTAAATTGTCACTTCAGAGATTAGTTATGGGGAAATTTTTTATATTATTTATACAAATATTAATTATAGGGGGTTTAGTTATTCATGTATTAGTTATTCAATTTTCTATATAGCACAAAATAATACATAAATTTTCTCATAATTTATATGTGTATTATTTATACAAAATTTTAAATTGCAAATTAAACATCGTATTAATTTTATACATAAATACTCCTAACCAACAAATGATATTACTTATGCAAAATTTAATACACGCATAACTCGTTTCCAAACCACCTTATAGTGTGCATGAAGAACACAACTTGACGGGGTATCTTCACTTTGCATGTGCAAAATCAGACTTTAAAAATGAGAATTTGATAGTGTTGTTATTTCTTTAATGTTTATGGTGTTTCTATTTTACCTTTTTTGTTATATTTAGATGAAAGTTTAATATTAATTATTTTAGGGATGTATTTTATCACTCTATTAATAAATACATTTTTTTTAGCTTTTATTGAGATCAAAATATGAAACAAGAAATTTCAATTGTTCATGGATGTGCATGTGCAAAACCAGACTTTATAAAATAGGAAGCCTAATACATCAAGTATTCCACGTTTTACGATGTAGGGTTTGGGAGGGATCGCATCCCCAAGTGGAAGTAACATAAGCAACCTAACATGATGCAACCAACGATAGTTCATTCCTCAACTTGTACCCGTTAACTATAGGTCCTACAAAGAAAAAATTTACCAATGGTTCAAGATTTTCCTTAAAAAACACACTATACAAAAAAACTTCATACAAAAAGTTTAAACATTTTATGTTTCTGCAACTGAAACTTGTCCACTCCTACTACTCAAAGCAACAACATTAAACATGACAAGATGGAATACAATATCGACGCAAGCCTCATCGTATGCCTTAATATTTCTGACGAGCTTAGAGTCGTAAACATAAATGTATCCATCAGAGGACCAATTATTACACTACAAAAGGAACCCCAATTACCAACAAAAAAATTTGTTGGTAAATTGATCAAATTGGTTGGCAAATTGAGTTACCAACCAAATGCCAACTTATATTAATCCGTTGCTAAAAGGCTCGTCGGTAAATATTACCAACCGATTTTAATTTGTTGGTAAACTTACCAACCAAAAATCAGTTGGTAAACACCCAAAGATGTTGTTACAAAATTTTGAAGCATGGCCCTGAAATTTCCGTTGGTAAATTCACCAACTAATTTTTGGTTAGTATATCGTTAGTACCTTTACTAACGAATTGAAAAGGAGTTGGTAAATTTTTTTCTTCATTATTCGATTCCGTTGGTTGGTAATTTACCAATAAATTTTAAATATTTTTTTTTGGGTTTCCCATCCGGTGTCCGGTACCCACACCGGAGCCCGACTAAATCCGGATTCACACCGATAAGTCCCACGCTCCCTAACAAAGGCGACTCCGTACCCAAGGGGAATCGAACCTGAGACCTCTTGGTTAAGGATGAAGGAGTACTTACCACTCCACCACAACCCTTGTTGGTAATAAATTTTAAACACGTTAGTATGATTATTTGTTTTTCTAATAAATTTACTAATTGATTGTTAATTTGTTGGTAATATAACATTCAAGGCGACTCCGTATTAAGGGGAATCGAACCTGAGACCTCTTGGTTAAGGATGAAGGAGTACTTACCACTCCACCACAATCCTTGTTGGTAATAAATTTTAAATACGTTAGTATGATTATTTGTTTTTCAAATAAATGTACTAATTGACTGTTAGTTTGTTGGTAGTATATCATTCAAGTTCAATGTTAGGTTAGTAATTGATTGACAATATGTTCAAAATATCATTAACTGAATGATTATTCAATAGTAAAATATTTATTAATTTATTGCATTTAAAAATCTAAGAGCACGAATATAGATCCAAAAATATTAATATCAATTTTATAAATCATATTTGAATGAAACAATGTAAAATCTATGATAACAAGTTAAATTAATCTCAATATGACACATATCATTATATCAAAAAAATTAATTTGAGCACGTTTATCAAAAATATTGACCAAATCTAAATTTTGGCCAAAATTTAAAAGTTAAAACGCCTAACAGCACAAACTGAAAATGGAAGCCTCAAAACTTGAACCAACCATCCTATTAGATATAAAAATGACTTTCCAAAGCTAATCGCGCTGACGGAATTCTCATCAGAGCATGTGTTACAAAAAATGTTAAGCAAAGTCAAATTTTGGCCAAAAGTTAAAAGTTAAAACCCCTAACGGTACAATCTGAATATGAAAACCTCAAAATCCAAATCAACCATCCTATAAGACGAAAAATGACCTTTCAGAGCTAACCGCGCTGACGAAATTCAAATTTGAACATGTTTCCCAAAAAAATTGACCTAATTCAAATTTTAGCCAAAAGTTAAAAGTTAAAACGCTTAACGACACAAACTGAAAATAAAAGTCTGAAACTCCGAACGAACCATCCTATGAGACCAAAACTAAACTTATATGGCTAACCGCGGTGGCAAAATTTCAATTCGAGCACGATTACCAAAAAAATTGACTAAAGTGAAATTTTGGCCAAAACATAAAAGTTAAAATGCCTAATGACACAAACTAAAAATGAAAACCTCAAAACCCGAACCCTCTATCTTATTACATCAAAAATGACCTTCAGCATCTAACTGCACTGACGAAATTCTCATCGGAACATGTTTATCAAATATATTGACATAAGTTAAATTTTGACCAAAATTTATAAGTTAAAACACCTAACGGCACACACTAAAAATGAAAGCCTCAAAACCCAAACCAACCATCCTATTAGATAAAAAATTACCTTTGGAGTTAATTACGCTGACGGAATTTTCATCTGAGCACGTTCACAAAAATATTGACCAAAGTCAAATTTTGGCCAAAACAAAAGATTTAAAACACCTAACGGCACAAAAAAAAAACGGAAGCCTCAAAACTTGAACCAACCTTTCTGTTAGATAAAAAATGACCTTTCGAAGCTAATGACACTGACAGAGTTCTAATCTAAGCACGTTTACCAAAAATATCGACCAAAGGCAAGTTTTGGCTAAAATTTTAAAGTTAAAACGCCTAACGACACAAACTGAATATAAAAGCCTCAACACTAGACGTTGATTTACCACTTCAATTGATAAATTTACCAACTATTCAAATATAAGTTATAATTAATAATTTATCAATAAATTTTATCACAATTGGTAATAGTTACTATTCAACTAAACATTCATATGTAATATTACCAACTAATAATTAATATGTTGGTAAATTTTACCAATAGATTAATGATCGGTTGGTATATTTCCAACTATTTTAATGATGTTAGTAATTTACTAACTACAATCTTTAGTCGTCGGCAAAATTTTCAACTAATTGGATATTGGTTGACAAGTTTACCAACAAATTACATTTCGTTACTAATTTACCAACATATTTATATTTAGTTGGTAAATTTAGCAACACAATCTTGCCGTTGGTAAATGTTTGGTTAGTAATTCATTGGTAATATGTTAATAAATTATATATACAATTTTTTGTCATATTTACCAACCGATATATACTTCGTTGGTAATATTACCAACAAAAGGTGTGCGTTAGTAATATTTCAGTTGGTAATCCATTAATAGATTGTTGCTAAATTTGGCGCCATTTTTTCCCGCCGTATTTACCAACTAAAATACTTAGTTAGTAAGATTTTGGTTGGTAATCTGTTAGAATTTCGTTGTTAAGTTTTAAAATATAATTTAGTTAGAAATATGTTGGTAATTTGTTAGTAGAATACTAACCAACTTAAGTTATTAGTAAAATCTGTTGGCAATTTGGGTTTTTTTTGTAGTGTTACTTTCTCACCATCCAAGCTGAAATTGCATTTTATAGGGAATCAGAGACCCTATGGCTTACTTGTCAAGTCCATATAGAGGCTTGGTAGAGAAAATTGCTATGTAGCTATAAATTTGGGATCAGAAGAATGGCATCTTATCGAGGGACTTTTACCGTAAACCTGAAAATGTTCACGAAATTAGACTGTTTTGTAGAAAACAGATTAGATAACTTGGCATATCTGATCCCTGTGAGTTTGTGAATGTGGATGATTAACGTGTGTGACATGAAAAAGACATACTTGTGGATATAAATTTTATATCCACACTGACACCACCACTCTATTTGGTAGTTAATTCTCTCCATTCACATGGACGTGCACAATTTGTACTAAACTTAGACAAATATCCAAATGAATAATATAGAGGACATTTATTACGTAAGAGCAGATGGGGACGGAATATTCAAATGAAGAACGATACCCTTGACTGAAAGATGAGAAACTTCAAAGGGAACACGAAAAAAGTCAACTGGATAATAGTAGTGAATTTAGCTACAGTTAGGTACGTGACAAATCATAGGAAGAAGATTATTTTTCTTTCCTTTGTTTCCTATTAGGCATACATTTGCATAAATATTCATGAACACCTTCATGCTTCAAACATTCTTGATTAATCTACCTTTCTAACAAGCACTAAGATGATGAAAATGTAGGAATTATACAAGGAAAATATTTTCTTAAGAGAATGCTCAAGTTTTATATATGCTACTTAAGACCACTTGAGATGATTACAATCAACAACTTCATCTCATTTTTATACTACTAAATATAAAATCAAAGGTCTTGCACAAATAACTAGATACATGTATCACAATTTACTAGATACATGTATACAAAATCTTAAAAGACATCTTGAAAAACTAAGAGACAATATTGGAAGACTAAACATCAAGGTGTGAATGCATTAATTCCAACGTCTCCCTTAATGCATTTTCTTTACAACTCCAATGTGTTCTCGAAGATAGCAAAACTTTTCTTTAGGAAGTGCTTTGCTGAAGATGTCAGCAAGTTATTCTCCTGTCTGGCAATAATGCAATTGAATTTTGTCTTTCTCTTGTGCTTTTGAATATCTCCTTTTTGATTGAGCTTTGTTTTGTAAATTCATTTTAGAGTTGGAACTTCTCTTTCTTTGGGTATAGTCAGACGCTCCCATGTATTATTTTTCTCAATCATCCGAGCCGTTCTGGCAAACGTGGTTTGTTACTGAAACTTTGGAGGAACAGGGGAGGTCCAGCCTCGACCCACGACCCCCACCTACGGGGCGTGGGTCCACCCACGGTTCGTGGGTGCCCATCTGTAGGTCAAAGCTGTTTTGGCAGCTTTTTGGGGTTGCCTCAAGGTCCTCCTCAAGGACCCTTGGTTGGTCCTTGGGGAGTCGTACCTTGACGTGTACACCCAAAAACATTTATTTTTTAGTACCGGAGGTTATTTTACGATTCTAACCTTTACGTTAAACCTCAATTAGGCTACTATTTTGCACCTTAAGCTCTAGTTTAGTTTTACTAATTTTTTGGAATGTTACATTATCTCCCCCTTGGGAACATTCGTCCTCGAATGATGATCTAGACACCAAGCTAATTTAGAAACTCAATACTAGCAGCCCATCATGCATGAAACTTCCAAAATATGAAAGATTTACAAATGCACTATTCACAACATGCATTATTCAAAGGAGGCAACTTCAACTCCATTTCATAACATGTTCAATGCATAATAAGGGAGTAGGCACTACATCTAACACCCAATATGCACCAAATTCAATAATTCTCATTTTCATAGGAGGAACTCACTTCTCCAACTAAAATAATGCTCAACACAACATCATAGAGACAATATGCAATTTCTCTCAAAAGCATACTAAAGCATGTTCATCCACACATCTCATGAAGTCAAAATAGGCAATTTATACTAAATGCACAACAACATGAGGAACATATATCATGAAAACTCATTTTTCTCATAAAACATAAATTTCATCAAGAACATGCATCTTTTAAGGAAACCATGGAAAACGTACAACTTACACATGACTTCCAAAATAAGGAAATTCTAGAGGAACTATTTACCTTAAGCTTGAGTAGGAGTAGAAGGAAAAAGATGAGGGCATCGAGACTTCATATCGGCCTCGGCCTCCCAAGTAGCACCCTCAACTAGATGATTTCTCCACAAAACCTTAACAGAAGCTACTTCCTTGTTTCTCAACTTCTTGACTTGCCGGTCAAGAATCTCTACCGGAACCTCTTCATAGGAAAGGCTCTCATCAGCACCTAACCCTTCTAAAGGAATAATGGTTACCGGGTCCCCTATACACTTTTTAAGCATAGAAACATGAAATACCGGGTGAACTGGGGCCAACTCATTTGGCAAGTCAAACTCATAGGCAACTTTCCCAATACGCTTCAAAATTTGATATGGGCCTACAAATCGGGGACTAAGTTTCCCCTTTTTGCCAAACCTCATCACACCCTTCATGGGTGAGATTTTCAAATAGACCCAATCACTAATTTCAAATCAGTAATTAAACCATAATATAAAACAATTGAATCATTGAAAATGTTTTGAGAAAGAATCCATGACTAAGAATGAAAACCCTAGGTTTTGGAGTATTGTATACTTTGAAATTGAGAGATTTAGGGCTTCATGGATGAAAGGCTAACCATGAATCAAAACTACCATACCTTAATTGAAAATTCCTCAAGAATTTGGGTAGAAAAGATGAGTTCTTGAGCCCTAGACCTTGACTTCTTCTTCTTCTTCAATGGAGGTTTTAGAGAGAATTATTTGGGAGGGAATAAGTTTATTTTGGGGTCTTGAATGAATGAACTAATTGAATTAGTTTAGGGGTATATTAGGTATATATAGTTAGTTTTAATTAGTATCAAACGACCTTACTTAATTAATTAATTAACCCTAAGCCCCTCCTTTAACTCTAACTAAAACTAAATGACCAACTTACAGTGCTCACTCACGAAACCCCTCCCACGGACCGTGGGTGGGTCCACGAGACATTCTGGCAAAACGTGGTTTGTTACTGAAACTTGGGAGGAATAGGGGAGGTCCAGCCTCAACCCACGACCCCCACCTATGGGGAGTGGGTCCACCCATGGTTCGTGGGTGCCCATCCGTAGGTCAAAGCTGTTTTGGCAGCTTTTTGGGGCTGCCTCAAAGACCCTTGGTTGGTCCTTGGGTTGTCGTACCTTGATGTCTACACCCAAAAACATTTATGTTTTAGTACCGGAGATTATTTTATGACTCTAACCTTTACGTTAAACCCTAATTAGTCTACTAGTTTACACCTTAGGCTCTAGATTAGTTTAACTAATTTTCCGGAATGTTACACTATCATACATTTATCTTTTCATAAAGCATGCATAAATCGTTTATCAAATTCATGATCATATTTCATAAGTTCATAAACTTTTCTTCATGACTTTGTAGTCAAAATCATGAATAATGTTTGTGTTCATATGAATCAACAGGAAAACAACGCATTTGAAGTAAAATATACTTTCTTGAAACTCTTTTAAGATAATGCACTTGAAATTAAAGATAATAATACTTTCTTGAAATACTTCTTGAAAATAATCTATCTATATATAATAGGAGAAGAAAAAATGACACATATCAACGCCACAAATTTTCAAAAATTTAAATAATTAATAATTAAGAATTTCAATTCTACTTAAACTCAATATACAAGACAGTTTAAACAGAAAAATGAGGATAAGTTTTTCTGTTTTCAAAAGAGTCAATTAAATTGACTATTAAAAAATATAACCGTACCATTTAAAAAAAAGTAACTTCCCACGTTTAAACTATAACTATAAAATTTCTTTAAATTGACATTAATCCACTCTCTCTATTATGAACATCTAAAGAAAAAAAGGCTCTTGATCAAAACAGTCCTATTTTTACAATCGTCAAATTTGTTCTTTTTTCTTCTTATTTTGACAATCGTCAAATTTGTTCTTTTTTCTTCTTAGCGGTGGAAGAATAAAAAAAGAATCAAAGCATTTTGTAGCCGATATATGGATCCAACGGTACTTTCTTTGTATTTTAAATAGTAAATCCAAATCGAATTTAATAATTTAAAGTTTACTGCACATCAGTTCTTCTTGTTGGAGTCCTAAAAACGTGCAACCATAAATCAATGCACGTTTATAACTTTTCTTCTTTCTTTTATTTGATTTTGGTAAGATTTTTATATAAATTATTTAAACTAAAAAATAAATCTATAATATATACACATAATTTATAACAGATACACATACGGTTACAAATTTTTTGCATACAAATAATTTTTTAAACTTTTAAAAGAGAAAATTAGGAAAAAATGTTTTACGCAATAATCTGGAAAAATTATGAAAACGTAATAATTGAAAGTAATATTAATTTTTAAATATAAAACATTCCTAAATTGTGCCACACTTTACTATTTAATATCTATAGTTATTTTCATTTGAATTTTTCTTTTTTCTTGAAGTAACTCATAACTCAAAGTATTTTAATTTGTAAATGGTAAATTCAAAAAAAAATTAACAATTAACAAATTAAAATTATAATAGTACACACTCTAAAATAACTATACCGCAAAAACAAATAAAGTCACGTTTCTTTTTTTTACCTGATTTTATAGCAAATTAACAATTACAAGGTCAATTTTATATCCTACATCTGTTAAATTGATATGTTTACCTTTAAATTAAGATAGATTTTTTAGTTTTACTGTCGTTACTTATTTTTATTAGTGGGGTAAGTTTAAAATTTGTCTAATTGCATTTATTTTTTTGAATATTGACATATGTAGAAGGACAAAACAGTGGTGAATCCTTGTAATTAAGGTAACTGATCAAGAAAAAATTATGTCCATTTATTGAAAAACTTCACTATATGAGAAATTGCATTGAACGTATAACAAATTAATTTTGTTTACTTGGTTATATGTGGTTTCAATGAATATATCATGTATGTTTCTAAATATCTAAACTAAACACAATTCCAATTAGATTTACCAAAATAATATTTTCTTATAGTGTTATGGACCACTGATTAAGAGTATGATTTTTATATTTAATATGCAATATCCATATTTTTGTGCTTTATTTCATTCTATGTCAAAATATACTTTTAATAGTTAACTTTAGTTAATTTTCAAAAGTACTTCCAAAATAGATTGTGGTATCAACTTATTTTTGCAAATGTTCATGATCCATTCAAATCAATAGACTTTTCAGCAAAAAGACACTTACAATATATAATGTATGTTGATTATATATTTTTTATGAGCAAAAAGACTACGAATATAAAAAAAATTAAAATTATTTTATGAGACTTATCTTTTTTCAAGTAACATTGCTCATAATGAATTAATATTTAGTTTTTTCTGCATGCAGATACGTAGTCATGTGAAAATTGTTTTAAAAACTTATTTTAAATGGGTAAAAATAAATAAAGCATGAAAAATAAAATTTTAAAAATTATTCAAATTTTCACATTTAATCAGATGTAAACTTCTCCCATATGTGAAAAATAAAATTTAAAAAACTTCAAATTCTTTATTAAAGTTAAATATAAATATAAAAATTGACTATGTATGTATGTTTGTATATAAATATATATAAAAATTAAATTATTAGTTTAAATAATAATGAAATACATTTTAAATCTAAAATCTAAAAAAATATATTAAATGATAAGATACTTTTAAGTTTACACAAAAGGGGAGAAGAAGATAAAATCAGAAAATGAACAAAATTTTATTAACTAACTAATTATAAATATGTGGCTAAAATAACTACAACAATCTTTTTTAAATGAGAAGAATACTTATGCACGATGGAGTCATTTAAAACATAATTCATATTAAATTAAAAAAATATAATTAAAAATTGAAATTTTTTTAAATCTGAAATTTTAAATCTGTTTTTTTTTTTTAAATCGGAAAATCTTTTTAAATCTGAAAATATTTTAATTTTAAGCCAAAAACAAAGTAAAAGGTAACTGTACTATTGTTTTTTTTTTTTTAAAAAAAAAGTATTTCCCACGTTTTAAAAATACATATATAACTACACTGCTAAAATTTAGGAACTACCAACTATGTTTATATTTACATAAATCTAAACACAAATCAATTTAGCCTATTGTTCTGTACATATATTTCTACAAAATATGTGGTAGATAACTATTACATATACAAAATAATGATGCTATAATTTAGGCTTGTGTAGCGAGAGAAACAAGGACATATTGTTATTTTGTTTCTACTAATTATATAAAACATTATCAAAATTGTTTAAATAATTAATTTGAAATATGAATTTGAATTTAAAAAATAAGTAACTAATCTTATCCTGAAAAACACCTTCTTTTTAGTGGCTAAATAGTGGTTTTTTGCTCTTCCCTTTTTTTTATTTTCTATATTTATATTTATCTAAATTAATATTATAATCAGTAAGTTTTTGAATTTAAAAACAATTGTTTGTAGTTGTTTAAAATTTATCCATATATATGGTAAAAGTCATTAGAGAATTAGAAATACAAATGCAAGTTTTGATGCTTTTCATATTTTGTACATATAAAAAATCGAAGTTGAAAAAATAAATGTAAAATTTTAATGCTCTTTACTTTGTAGCATTGGAAAATAAGAACTTTTGTGTAATCTATTTTTTTTGTTCATTCGGTACCATAAATATATCATATATCTTTCACTTTGTAGTTAATATATTGTAATTTAACAATTTATCTACATTATCTGCTTTAACAATTTTTAATTTTTAAAAAAAAATTAAAATATAGAATACAATTTTCAATTTTAAATTTATTTTTTTAATTTGAATTTTAAGATAATTATAATATAATTATAATCACACATAATATGCTTTAGCGGATAAAAGTTCAAATCAGTAATCTCTCATTCACATTCATATATTTAATGATACATTTCAAATTCAAATTTAAAGATATTCCGTACATACTTTGAATAAATCTAATATAGTGATTGTACTAATTAAGATTTATTTTTACCTTTAAATTAATTTTCTATTATATTTTTACACAAATTTAATACGATATATATATATATATATATATATATTAGCATGTATTTTAATCTTATAATATCAAATATTTCATATGAAATATTAGATTTAATAAAGTATTATCATATTTTTTTTTATTCAAACCATATACAGAGAATAAAGTACAAACAAATAAAAATATTTAATGTATTTGATGTTTGATCAAAATAAAATAATCACAAAATTAAAGATATTGTTAGAAAAAATTCAACATAATAAATTATAAAACTAAAAGTATATTTAATATAGCTATAGATATAATAGTAATACAATAAATTAAATCATGTACTAATAATATTAATTTAATGTGCTTAAATAAATAAGTTAATGATTTTTATTATTATATTATTATTACGATAATGTATCAAATATATTATTAAGTACATAATACATTTTATTAGTTATTTTTAATTATAAAATTATTACATTTTAAATTTTCCGCGCAACGCGCGGACACGTATACTAGTGTTATTAAAAAAAAAATTCATTCTTTAATTCTTTCTTAAAATACTTCTTTAAAATCTTAAACATATTTTATTCATGTAAATAATGCATATGAAATACTACGACAAGGTGAAATAACTTTAACTAGACAGGGATCCATGTGGTATAAGATCATGAACCATAAATCAAAGATCATTAGTGACATAAAGTACCATAAATAAAAATTAAGAATCAATGATAAGAGATAAAGGGAATTTTAAATCATAGAATCTTGGATAAAGATCCTAACTTTCATCTTAAAAACATATATTGTAGGAGTAGGGCGTGAGGAAGAACAAAGTTCCTTACTTTAATAATATTATAGACCTTAATGCTAATTTCTTAACTTCAATGGAGGAATTGGAGACTTGACTTGAAACTCTATGTTGATTCTTTCTTCTTCTTCAAGCTTTCTAGAGAGAGAAATATTTGAGAGATCTTCTTTTGTGAATTTGGGAGAATGATTTCAATTGGGGAGATTTGGGGGTTAAAATGTTTATATAGGGGTTTTGGTGAAGGGTAAAACGACATAGTATTAGGATAAAATAATTAGGAAAAGAGCCAAAAGCCCCTAACAATTAAACTATCGACACCAACGATGGTGATGACTTTCAGACTGTGGTTCAACCTACAGTCCGTCCTGTTAGTCCGTCGTTTGGCGTCAAAAACTAACATTTAGGGCCTTGATCGACGGACCTTATCCATAGACCGTGGATCCATCGACGGTTCGTGGATCCTAGTTGTGGATCTAGACCCTTTTTTTGGGAAATTTTTTTGCCAACCACAGACACCACGGTTCGTGGGTCGTTCCACGGGCCGTGGATGGCACCGTAGGAACTGGCACCAGATTCTTGAAAACTGAAACTTTTACCCTTCTCGAATATGATGTGTTACATTTTTAAATAGTGGTAATGTTGGGTTTTAAAGGTGTGAATATGAAGTGAGGGTTGTGACTCTCCTGACCGGTTGAGACTTTTACGAAGGGTTGTGACCTTTATTAAAGGTTGTGCCTTTTCTAAAGGGTTGTGATCATTCGAAAGGTTGTGTCTTTTTCAAAGGGTTGTGACCATTCGAAAGGTTGTGCTTTTTCCAAAGGGATGTGACCTTTTTGAAAGGTTGTCGCTTTCCAAAGATCAATGACTTCTTCGGTAAGGCACAATTAACACCTTTTCATACTACCCTCTGTTGGCTATAAATAGAGAGGTTTTCTCTCATTTTTCTACATCGAATTCTTCCCTTTTTCTGCATACATTTCTTACAATTAAAATTGATCGATCATGTCTGTGTGTGTGTGATCTCGTTGCTATATTTTTGAGTTCATTAAAATTATCAAAGTTTGAGGTACCACTACTTCTTTAATGGTTAGTCCGTTTTATATTGGGAGGAATTGATCTACAACTTTGGGTACTTGATGGGATCAAATTTCTTAAGGACATAGTGGGTTTTGTGGACTCATATAGTTCTTTTATTTTTCTTTTCATCTTTTATTGTTTTTGGTTTTCTAATCTGTTGGATACATGAGATAACAAGCTTCAAAAATCTTATATTATTGTTGGTATTTTATGTGGTAAGGAAATTACTTTTATTTTATGTGTTTTTTGTTGAACAAAAGAGAAATATAATTATTTTATCATATGATAAAATAGATTTGAGATGAACTAGTACTACTTTAATATGTTCGAGCATATTTTCTATAGTAAGTTTTCCTTGGATGGGTAAGATATTTTTTCCTTCCCAAGTGCATTCAAGCATTGCACCCCTTCAGTTTTATTTTCAATGAGAAAAACTATTTTGTGCATAAAGGTCAAGATGAGAAATTTAATTATTTTTTATGTATTTTTGTTCTTACATAACTATGAGAAGAAGTAAATGAGCATATGTTGTCTCCTAACAATATTTGAACATGAGTTTAGTTTCTCATTGAAATTCAATGTCTTCTAAGAAAAAATAGAATATGATGAAAATTGGGAATAGAAAAATTAGCAAGAAAAATAACTTGCATGGAATCATTACTGACAAATAGAATATGATTCAATGGGAGTTAAAAGTAGGTTCTATCTTTATTTCCTTTGATTGTTTCTTTTTTCAATCCTTTTTGAGTTATGAGATTTATTTCATAAATGTTAGGATATATGTTCATTATGTGATGATCTCAGAATATATCCTTATTATTATTAAAATGTATTCTGTTTGGAGGAAGAATAATTTTTTTTTATAGTTTTCTAATCCATGTGAAATTTGATTTTGTCTGATTTTTTGGAGACTGAAATCTTTTGATTTTTTACTCCTTTGGTTTGAAGAATATGAGAACTTCACCGAATAAATCAGACTATGCATTTGGTTTGAAGAATACAAGAACTTCACCAATTTAGTAAATACTCTGTTTGAATGAATATTCTGACTTGAAGATTTTAAAAACTCTGTCAGGAATATTAAAGTTAAACAGTTTGAAGAATATGAAAACATCATCGTTAACTAGAGAAAATGTTGTGTTTAGGTATCCGTAGATTACAATTTTTTTTTTGTTTTTTTGAATCAGAAACTGCTTAAAAACTTTATCAGAATTCAAGGTTCATTTGGTTAATGATTAGAAGAATATAAAAATTTCATCGTTAAACTAGAAACAACTTTTATAAAGATAGAATATTTATTGTTAGTATTCTAAATACTAAATGGTCTGTCTAATTGTGAAAGAAAGGAAAAAAAAATACTAGTGACATAAAAGTAGTGATTTTTGTGCCTACAATGGCTGATTCTATGGATTAAATCTCCAAAAGAAGAATTCATGTTGCCAATCTGTATTTTTATGGTATACAATTTTAAAGCATGAAAAAAAGTATGTGGAAAATAATTTCAAATACTTGAAAAATATTTTTGAGACATATTTAAAATGTGTGTGTGTGTGTGGGGGCGGGGGGGGGGGGTTGTGGGTTCTTTGTTTGTGATAAATAAAAATATTAGACTTAATTTTTAGCTTAAACTTGAAAGTATAAGATATGAAATTCAATGATATTCTTGTATTATGTTAGACCCACAAAATTCTTAGAGTATACAAATGTGTTGTGAATTTATAGCAAATCTGACGCCCAAAACAAAGGATTAGTGCAAGAAGTTGAGCATGTTTAGGTGGATATGATGGTTCTTTTGATAATGTGCAAGTAGAATACTTTGAACCAAGTGAGGAAAGAAAAGAAGTAAAAGTGCAGTGTGAAGGACTGTACGGGTGGCCATACGGGCCGTGTTTCGTTATACGGGAGGTGGGGAGGCTCTTGGAAGTGAACTGGAAGAAATAAAGTTGAAGTTTGGTATAAAGATACCCTAAACGGGTTGTGGTGCACTGTATGGGCCGTACAATGGCTCATGAAACAGTGCAAGTGAAGTTGATGGTTTTTACTTGAAGTCCTGGTTCACGAGGGGTTTTGATAGGTCGTGAAGAGCTTTATGGACCGTTTAACCTACTCATAAAGTGATTCGACTGTTATGTTTCCTACTTCATGTATGCCTCTTCTCTAAGACAATTTTAATCTCTTAGGGTTTATTTTTGAATTATTATCGAAATTCTGAGACAAGTCTGTGTGGAGAAACAATAATTTCCTTTTTGATACATTTTGGTTGAATACTCTGGATCAATTTTGTGATCTTGATTTTGTGCTCATAATCAAGAAGCTTTTGTTTTTAATTATAGTAAGTACTTTATTATGCTTTCATTAATGTGTACTTCATGTTTCATTGAAAATATGAGCGACTAAACACCACAACTAGGGTTGTGGGAATCATGAGTAAAAACACAACGGTAGATTCAAACACGAGTAACTTTTGATTGATGATCGCATACATCGTTTATATTTTCATAATGAATGCTTTCTAGTCGACCCCACAACATCATAATTAACCCTGTAATTCTCACACATATTGGGTGCTGGCTGATTTTGCACTCCTTTAATATTTTCAACTTGAGGGTTTCCCTGAACATTTCTAGGCACTTCCACAACTCTAGTAAGTTGCACTCCATCAACACCCCTTGACCCGCTCCAATTGGATCATTATGTACCTCAAGATTTTGACCTTTTATAGCAATTATTCTCAGAATTCTTCTTAATTCTGGATCGTATGGGGTAAGGGGATTGCCTTGACTCCGTGTACTTGGCATACCTTGGAAATAAGACCTGTAGAAAATAAAAATAAAACAAAATGTAAATCAGAAAATAATTTACTAAAGTGCAATAATAAAATTAGTCTAATCTAAAGGCCTTTGTAACACCCCAGATTCGTGAAGGAAAAATTTGCAGAATTTTCAGATTTGGCAGGTGCCCAATCCGCATCAGGATTTGGACAGCTTTTAAGTCAAGGGTGTTTTTGTCTTTTCCCACTCTTCTTTTAATTCCTAGATTAAAAGGGTTTTAGTTAGTCATTTAAAATCCTAGAAACCTAACTAGAACTTACCTAAGTCTTTTAATTAACTAAAACAAAAGAAAAGAAGAGAGTAGAGAGAGGGGCGGCCGAAACCCTAGCTAAACCCTAGCCGCCGCCGGAAAACGCTAGAAAGTCACCAGAAAAGTCAAGTCCAGCCCTAGTTGATAGTGTTTAATGGAGATTTCGTCACCAGGTATGTTGGATATCATTAATGGGTCCCTTTCGCCCGTTAGATCCCTAGAATTCAGACGATTCTTGATTCCATTCTATGAACGAAATTAGGGTTCTTGAACATTTCTTGATTTTGGGTTTTAAATGTTAGAATGATCCAAATATTGATCATTTTCCAATGATTATGAATGAACCCTGGTAGTTTCTAAAGTTACAACTGATTTTCATGAAGAGACTGTTTTAAAAACGTTACGATTTAGAAATCACGTTTTTAACTATATGTTCTAACGTCCAAACAACATGTCACGTTTTAGCTATGTTTTAATGTTCCAAATCAGCATGTCCCATCTTCTTCAGATTATCGTATGAATGTCAGAACCCTAGCTATGTATTTCTTTAGTTCTTGAATTACATGTGTTAGGTCAGACTTTATCAGAAATCAGTTATACATGCCTCAGTATTATGCATCATTGTCAGTTTAAATTGTTGCGTTCAGTTTGCATGTCTAGTTTTGAGCTATCCAGAACAATTACAGAAAATCAATCATAATCAGTTTACTACTAAATTTATTGTGACTAGCATAATACCAAGTTGGACTGGGGTTTAGCATACCCAATAGTCCCAGAACTACTAGCCAAGTAGGTTGTAAGTCCCTTCCATGGGCAACAGATTAGTGATCACACCAGCATGCCTTTATACCTCTGGCAGGGTATATTGGGTCCTCTCGATGGGGCGTATACATCGGACTCCACATTTAGCTCGTGTGGTTTTA
Source organism: Solanum acaule (assembly GCA_036250505.1). NCBI lineage: Eukaryota > Viridiplantae > Streptophyta > Magnoliopsida > Solanales > Solanaceae > Solanum > Solanum acaule. Next base: position 1,435 of record JAJOOR010011899.1, on the reverse strand, counting down.
TTATCGGTGATTAGTAGCTCCCACAAATCAGTCAGACTCCATTTCCATTGACCATGTTTAGTATTCAGTTTCAGCATGTCATAGTTGGTCATTGCATACAGATCAATTATGTATAGTATTTTTCAGCATTCTATCATATCCATATATATGTCATTGCTTTTTGTTTGGTCAGTTATATGTGTATTTCAGCGATACTCCATCCTCATGCTCGGTACCTTTCAGTACTGACGCATATTTTGCGCTACATCTTCTTGTGATGTAGGTTCAAACTCTCAGCATCCAGATTGCACTTAGATCGTTTTTCGATCTTTAGCTCAGCAGATTAGTAGTGGTGAGTCCTCATCCTCCGAGGATCAGAGACATGATATCCGTACTGCTTTCAGTTTTAGTTTCAGTTTTGCTAGATCTAATTGGGGCATGTCCCAACATTTCTAGTCAGTTTAGAGGCTTACTTTCAGACATAGTTAGTTTCAGCCTAGAATGAGTTAATATCTTTTGTATTAAATTCTCTCAATTATAGTATATGGGTATTCCCCATCTTTTCTTTATTTATGATTTTAGCTTCCGCATCAGTTATTTTTATTCATGTTAATTATAGTATGCTCAGATTATGTCAGCAGGGTTAGCTTGGGATCACTTGTGGTCCTAGATCCCGTGTCCGCGTCTCGGAGGTAGCTCGGGGCGTGACAAACTTTGTATCAGAGCATTAGGTTTAAGAGTCCAAGGATGTCTGAAAAGCCGCACTAAGTAGAGTCTTTTTCATGGGTGTGAAGTGCACCACATCTAATGAGCAGGAGGTTACAAAGTGTTTTAGGAAAATCTTCACTTTCTTGTTACTCTTATCGTGCGTAAGGTATGATCTAATTCCATTCTAACTCGATGTTCTACGTTTCAGTGATCATGCCTCCTCGTAGAGTTAACGCTAGGAGAGCTAATGCCAGGAACGCGAATGCAGCTCCTCCAGTCCCAGATCAGGAAGTTTCAAATGCAGAGTTCAGGAATGCCATTCAGATGTTGGCTCAGAGCATGGCCAATCAGAATAACCAGCGGGTTCAAGCTCCTGTGAATGCTAATATTGGGTCAGCCACAGCTAGGGTGAGAGATTTTGTTAGAATGAACACTCTAGAATTCTTAGAGTCGCAAGTTGGAGAAGATCCCCAAAACTTCATTGACAAGGTCAAGGAGATCTTTGAAGTGATGCAGGTAACTGGGAATGATCGGGTTGAGCTAGCTTCTTACCAACTTAAGGATGTGGCTCGTATCTGGTATACTCAGTGGAAGGATAGTAGGGGTACGAATGCAGCTCCTATTACTTGGGTGTAACGACTCGGAAAATGATAGAGTGAAACTAGAGCCTCACATGTGAGTTTGGAGTCGAGAACTTAATGAAATGATTATATTTGAATTTGACCCAAAAGTTCTTAAAAATGTGCTT
>JAJOOR010011898.1:0-12060 GCA_036250505.1 Solanum acaule | reverse complement strand
CTGAGCTTATGCAATGTCTGATCCACTTTAACCATCTTTGACCAAAACCCATCCTCTGCATCATCTTCATCAAAAAGTTCCAATTCAGGTGATCATATACCTTCTGGATATCCAGCTTGCATAGGATCCCTGGTTGTTTATCCTTTTTCCTGGAATCAACACATTCATTGGCTATCAACACTGCATCCATGATCTGCCTGCTCTTGATAAAGGCCATTTGTTGCTTGTTCACAAGCTTGTGCATCACCTTCTTTAGTCTTTCAGCCAAAAGTTTTGCAATTATCTTGTAAACTCCCCCCACTAAACTTATTGGTCTAAAGTCATTAAGTTCTTCTGCCCCTATCTTCTTAGATATCAAAGTCACAAAAGTAGCATTTATACTCTTCTCAAACACTCCTTCCACATTGAAGTTTTGAATTGCTGCAACCAATTCTGTTTTGATGATATCCCAACACTGTCTAAAAAAGGCCATTGAAAAGCCATCCGGGCCAGGGGCTTTGTCCCCTGCACATGCTTTGATGCATTCTAGCAACACCTTCAGGAAGGTTAAACAAATGTTCTCCCAAATGTTCTCAAATCATAAACCCGTAATGCTCGAAAGTGAAGATTGAGAAATAAACTCCTCATACTTCAAAGTTCAAATTTGAGAACCTGTGGCTACAAGTTGATGGGTTTCTAGACAATGTTAAGGTATTGAAACTGATAGATAGTCTACCCACCTATATTCTGTCCCTATTCCTTATCCCATGCTTGTGTTGAAACTGATAGATACAGTTAAAAGGTGTTTTTTGTCCTAACCTTGGTGGATAGAGTTATCTAGTACCTGATGTTGGTGGGAGGTGATAGATATCCCTTGGAATTAGTCAAGGTGCACACAAGCTGGCCCAAACACCACAATTATAAAAAAAAAGTTAAAAAGGAATTTTCGGGAAGAAGGCAATAAAACTCACAATCATTTGGTAAAATGGAAAGCAATAACACAACCAAAGTCTCAAGGTGGCCTGGGAATCAAAGACCTCACGACCAACAATGAAAGTATGCTTATGAAATGGCTAATGGAGGTACTCACGGGAGGATCAAACCCTTTGGAAGAAGGTGCTGAAGGAAAAACATGGAGGGGTGGAGTCGAGTTTTTACTGAGTTGAGTAGTCTCCAGTCCCTTATACTCTTTGATGCACCCATAGAGTTCCTTGTTGTATAGAAGATTAGGTGGAGTTTGTAGAGAATCATATCTTTTTTTAGATTCTTTACGTTTTGGTATACCCCTTGTATACAGTCAATTTTTGGCCATGTTTATGTATGAAAATACATTTACTTGATAAAAAAATGCTAAGAGAGTGCACCTAATAGCTATATAAAAGTAGGATCAGTAACCAGTTTGTGATGTAGCCAACTTGGGATGCCCTGCTAGATTGGTTTAAACATTGGGACTGAATAGAATCAGTTTGAGAGGATCTTATATTAGAAAGGTAATCACTTTCGAACCTTGATATCACTGGTCCGTTCTTTTAACCTTGCATTCCAAGTGTCTGAAGTACCTTTTTATACTAAGCCACTTGATTGAGTATAGCCCAAATGATGGAAAAGTGACACTGTTGATGAAGCCAGCAAATGTCCATCTCTTTCAGGATGTCTGTCGTCTGACCACTAATTTCTGCTCTTTGCAATTTTTTTTTGTAGAAATGTCATTTACTTTGGTGGTAATGTTTTTTTTTCATGTATGTGAAATTGGTATGCTTTATTTTCTGTGCACTACTTTTCCCTGAGCTCCTTGACTTTTTATAGTGTTGAAGACATTCTTCAAGTTCTCATTGTCTTCATAGTAGAGTCTTTGGAGTTGAATTTTGCACTTCTATTTCCGGAGAGGCACACACTTCTTCGTGTCTTGCCTGTCCTTGTTGTCCTAGCAGCATCATCAGAGAAAGATAGTGAATCATTGTACAAAAGGGTGAAAATCAACAGACTTATTAACATATTTAAGGTGTGTTCATTTGTTCTTATGCAAATTTTGAACTGAACCTTTGAATGCAGTAATCTTTTTTTCATGTTCTGTTTCTTATTATGATATGAACTTTAATACTGTGTACTTTCGAGACTCTGGAAAATGTCCTTATTACCTTTCTTTTTATGCAGAATGATCCTGTGGTACCTGCTTTCCCAGATCTTCACCTGTCTCCTGCTGCGATTTTAAAAGAGTTATCGACATACTTCCCTAAATTTTCTGCACAAACTCGGCTTCTCACTCTTCCAGCACCTCATGAGCTGCCACTGCGTGAGGCACAAGAATATCCTTTCTCTGTTTCTATCCTTTAATCTTCCTTTGTTGCTTTTGATGCTGTACAATTTTGGGTTCATGCGAGTCAGATTTGATTTTCCGAAATTTACTTCTTATTACTGCCAATAACTTGTAAACAGATTCTCTTGAAACAGAATAGAACTTCAGTGCCGGCGCCTTTTCTTTTCGTATTCCAATTGAATGTTATCAACCGAAAATCTATTTTTTTTTTTTTGTAGGAAATAGTTAAAGAAAGCTTGCAATGTCTGGTTCCTTCTTTTTATTTTAACTGTTCCCTCTCTTCTTCACCAACAGTCCCAAATTATTACTTTTATCTATGAACTTTATCACTTTGAAGCTCGACAGCCAAGGAGAATATTATTCTAATTTAAAGTGGTTCACGTTGTACTCATTTCTTGAAGCTCCCCCCTCCTCTCTCTCTCTTTTAATAGTAGTAGTTTGAATCCATGAAACTTATTTGGCCTTCGAATGAAGATATTGTTTGTTTTTTAGTACTTAAATACAGTAAGCCGTTTTAAAAATGTTTTTACTAGAGAAGCAAGTTACAATTTTTTTGTAAAATATTAGGCAGTTCACATTCAGTTTTATTCTGAGTTTAAATGCTTTAGTTCATCGAAAAGTACATGTTATATATAGGAGTTTAGTTTGTATTTTTAGCTTATAAGTTATATCTCAATATACTTTCTATGTGTTTCTTCTGTTTTGTCTAATAAACTTCTTGTATTATCCACTAGAAAATTTTCAAGGGATTACTTTAAGTAATTTCTTAACGCCATTTACTTATCAGAGGCAATATCTGATTGTCAACCATATTGGAGCGATCCGTGCTGAGCATGATGACTTCACTGTTCGTTTTGCTTCTGCCATGAGTCAGGTTACTCTCTCTCTCTCTCTCTATATATATATATATATAAAGCCGTCTCATTTACAAAATCATAGAACCATCACACACATTGAAAACAAGAGAGGATAACCTCTTAGGATACCTGCTTTTCTCTTTTGATTAATTGAATTCTCTTAGTTATCAAAAGTTATATTAATATATTTGAGACTTCGTTGATAGTTTTGTGTAATGGTTATACCCAAAAGTTTATTGTGGTTATTCTGACATTCTAATAATTAGCATGTCAAAACGTCATTATCCCTTGTTTTAACTATTTCGAGTTAGAAGTTAAAACTATTATATGTAATATACTCCCTCCATTTCAATTTGTTTGTCTAGTTTTGACTTAGCACGATATTTAAGAAAGTACGGAAGATTTTTGAATCTTATGGTCCTGAACTAAAGATATGTAGAATATGCCAAAATGTCCTTTAATCTTGTGGTCAACATGCCATGTGGAAAGTTGAAATTAAAAAGTTGCCAAAAAAGGAAAGAGACATTCTTTTTAAAATGGACTAAAAAGGAAAGTAAACGAACAAACTGGTTTGGAGGGAGTAACTAAGAAGAGTTTGAATCAATTATATATTTTACATATCTGACTTTTGATGCTACAAAATAGATTCAGAATTAAAATCTCAAAAAGAAATACTAATTAATAGTCACAGTTAAAAAAACTTAACAAGATTGATTTCAACACATAAAATAAATGTATTTTCAGCAATGTTACATAGACTTTTTTACAGGTATGTATCAACCTGGGTATCTGTGAATATCTCTAAGGGTACGCACATTTTTTGACCAGCTTTTGCTGTATTTTAAGACATTCACATCATCACATGAAGCACCCATATTCATATCCCATCGTCCGTCAAGAGTACATCAAGAGAAATGGAACATCCATGTAACAGAGATCTTTAGCTTAGAGATGTATGATGGACATGCTAATTTCAGAATCTACTGAACATCTTAATTTAATTTTTCGTGTAGCTAGATCATTCCTGAACTTCAAATATGAATTTTCCTTTCAAATTAGTATGAGGACTTCATTGCTACAGCAGGGACTATTGAATCTAAATTTCAAAGTTAAACTAATTTTTAAGGAGAGATTGGAAGATACAGAAATTTGTTGAAATCCGATCGATGGATTTATTTGTGAAAAACATATGGAGGAAAAGTAAAGAATGGGGAAGTAAAAAAGTATTCTATTCTTGAGCATTGGCATGGCAACTAATTGTCACTTTTTATCCTTTTTCTTGTCTTCTGTTTCTTTCCTTTACTTTTAAAATATGTCTGGAACAGTGTTCTGGCTGTTAACATTCTTCTTTTTGTTCTTTTATTATGGTGTTGGGGTAAGCAGTCCCAACTTGTTTGAGACTGATGCGTAGTAGTTGTATTCTGTTAACATTCTTCTTTTTGTTCTTTTATTATGGTGTTGGGGTAAACAGTCCCAACTTGTTTGAGATTGATGCGTAGTAGCTGTATTCTGGTATTTGAGCAGGGGAAGAGGCAGAGCATGGGGATGGGATAAGGAAGTTGTACCAAACACAAGTGGCAAATGAAAGAAATAAGTTTTTGGGGAGAGTTTTAGTTTCCAAAGAACTGTAACTGAAAAAGAAACTAATTTCTGGCACTCAAGGCTTTAGTCTATTGGTAAGAGCCAGTGTTTTAGACAGCGAAAGGCGATAAAAGGTGACAAGGGTCTGCCTTGTCACAAGGCGCTCGCCTTTTTGAAGTCCGGCACCAACTAATTCAAAAACTTAAAATATTTAATTGCATATGTAAATAATCAAACTCTCAATAGCAATAACATATTAGCAAATATATTAATTCAAAAACTGAAAATAGATAGTACATACTAAAAGTCTAGAGCTTGAACGAGAAAAAAACAAAACAAAAGTCAAAACAAAGGTAGAAGTGACTTGAAGTCCAAAGAAGGAAAAAGAAACCGAGGAAGAAGAAATTTGAAGAAGAAAAGAAGAAATATGTATTGGTTACTTTGGAGTAGCCAGAAAAGTTTGGCTGGTCGCCGGAGGAGTCTAGTCGTAAATCCTAAAATTACCTTTTAACTTTGAAAACCCTAAATTGGTCGCCTTTTTTTTAAGAATATACAAAAGGCGACGCCTTTCTCGCTTTTCTTGCCTCTCGCCTTTTGGCGCCATGGTGTCGCCCTTTGAAGATTACCTCGCCACAAAGCTAAAAGGCGATGAAGGGTCGCTTCGCTTCGCCTCTCGCCATTGGCGACGGGGTGATCGCCTTTCACAACACTGGCAAGAGCGTAATCCATATCCCATGATGTGCGGGTTCGGCGCATGTCACGGGTTCAATCCCTGCAGCAAACAAAGCCTCTTATTTGAGCGGAGAAGGGTAGAGGGGTGGGCGGGGGATGAGAGGAGGGATGCAACCATTTTCCACTGAGTTTCACAGTGCACCATTGGCCCTCTGGAGATTCTGGGTTATAAAAAAAACTAATTCTGCTAGAAGAATTTATTATTTACCTAATTTTTTAAATTTTTTTTGAGAAAAGAACTTACCTAAAAACTGGAATCAGGAAATCTAACTAAGCTCCGTTTTTGAGTTACTTTGTGCCTAAGATATGGAAAACGAAAATTCAGTAAACTAGTATTTTGTGAATACCCAGGTTATGTTGCATATAAATCCTTATTAGTGAATGTCCCTGATCATATTATTTCTCGACTTTCTTTGCAGCTTGTCTTGCTGAAATCAATTGATGGTGTGGATGCTGAGTGGGTTAAGGAAGTCAAAGGAAATACTTATGACATGGTTGTTGAAGGTTTTCAACTCTTAAGCAGATGGACTGCACGAGTTTGGGAACAATGTGCTTGGAAATTTTCTCGCCCATGCAAGGATCCTGTTCCAATGGAGTCACATGACATGCCTGCATCATTTTCCGACTATGAAAAGGTTTTATTATAATTTTTATGTAGCTGATTACCCTCTTACATGTAATGATGCATCTCAGTGAAATTCTCGTTCTCATTTGCCTCCTCTCTCCCCCCAACACAAAAAAATAAAATAATAAAATTGAAGAGAGCTACTTCCTTTTTAATGCATCTGACATGATATCTGTTAATATTCTTAAATTGGAATGAAGGTGGTACGGTACAATTATAATGCTGAAGAAAGGAAGGCTCTGGTTGAACTTGTAAGCTATATCAAGAGTATTGGGTCAATGATGCAAAAGGTGGACACTTCAGTGACCGACGCCTTGTGGGAGACAATCCATGCAGAGGTGCAAGATTTTGTACAAAATACGCTGGCGACAATGTTGCGGACTACCTTTCGGAAAAAGAAAGACCTTTCTAGGTGGGAGTCGCTTCCTCCCTTTTTTGTTTTTGAAAGTTTTTCTTACTATTCTCGTATTAGGTCAATGAAAACTCATTAGTATGTAATATGTTCATCCTTGTCAAACTTTGAATGCATGTTTTGACTGGACTAGGATACAGATTTTCTTTAGGATCAGTTTGTCTTTAAAGCAACATTTTATTCCCAAAGTTCAACAACAAAATGCGCAGTATAATCTTACAAGTGGGGTCTGGGGTGGGGAGGGTGTAATCAGATCCTATTCCTGAAGTTCAAGCGAAACTATTTTCTTATAACTTATTCTAGGATGAGCAAAAAATATTTCGTTAATGAGAAAATCAAAGAAAGGACAAAGAGGGTGTTTGACTTGACTTAACCAACTTTTAAGTAGTTTTCAGCCCTCAAGAGTGTTTGGAAGTTTTAAAACGACTTAAAAAAAGTTAGAAGATAAAAGTAGGTACCCCCTACTTTTTATTTTTTAACGTAAGTTACTGAAGTTTGACTTTTTAAAAACTACTTTTAAAAAGCTGCTTCTTTTAAGCTAAGCCAAACAGACCCAAAGTTAGTCCCAAATAAATAAATTGAATGAAAAATTGCAATATTCCATAGAACTCCACTTAATCACTATGAAAGTTTTTCTTGAAGGAGAACAGACAATTTAGAATGATGAGACTCCGTAAGGAATAATATTCTGATGTTGACCTTGAAGAAGATTAAAAAATGTTTTTTTTGGGATAACAATTTAGAATTGAGTGCTTTATCCTGAACGTGGAGAGGCGTACTATTCTACTTTGAAGTGATGAAACAGACATAACTAAGCCAAGAAACAGATTGTTAGATTCAGAAAGGCAGCAAGTTGCAGTTTTTGCATAGTGTTTGGGGATGTATTGGGGAAAATGATGGAAAGCAAGGGAGCTACACACGTTAGTTGAAGGGTGATATTAACATGTAAAAAGGGATGCCAAAGTGGTGGAGGAACTGTGCAAACTTGAAGCTAGGGTCAGTCATTGAAAAACACAAAAAGGGAAGAAAAAAAATAATTGTACCTTGTAGGGTGGCTAAGACTATATTTTACAAGTGATTTTGGTTACTAACGAGTAAGAAGACCACATGGGGGTTTGTGGGATTAGAAATTTTGTTCTCGGTCCCGTTTGGTCTTTGTATGCTTTGTTTGTGTTGGGTATTCCATGCCTCAGGAGTCAGGATTATGCAAATGCTTTAGCATTTGAGAAACATTTAACTTTTTATATGAAGCCAAAGAGATTGCCTCTCGAGTATCATACCCGACATACGTAATAGTTCTTTTAAATTAGAATGCTTTGTTGTCTTACATAGCTGATTTGGATACTTGGATTTTGGTCTAATTATGATTCTTCTAGTCTCTAAATGCTCCACATTTTTGCATTGTTGTCAGGATTCTTTCCGATATGAGAACACTTTCAGCAGATTGGATGGCAAATACTAGTAAGCCAGAGACTGAAATGCAGTCATATCCGCATAGTGGTGAAGAAGGCAGAGGGACCTTATTTTATCCAAGGCCAGTAGCACCAACATCTGCTCAGGTTTCCTTGCTTATATTTTCTGATTTGGGATTTCAATGTTGTAAAGTACACTTCAAGTGCAAATTCTCATTATTGTTTGACAATCATATATGATGCATCTATATTCTTATTAACTCAAAATATTGCTCTGGGTGGAAGTGCTCCTTTAATGATTTGTGGTCTCTTATCTCATCTGAATACTGGAGACATCTGACACAAGAGGTTTAAGTGGCCAAAGTGAGAGTTTACTACTATCTCTCTTTACAAGCTTCATTGTCCTTGTGCATGCATTGTCATGATCTAAGTAGTGGTGGATGAGAATGTTCCGTTACTTATCTAATATCTTTATTCTGTAGGACACAAGATGTATAATTCTACCTGTTATGATTATTAATTATTTCGGTATGCTTTGATTAATTTGCATTTAGAGTTTCACATCCGTGGTATGTCTAAAGTGTCTTTTTCAGTACTATATTAATCAATTTTTCTCAAGATAGAAGTAAATTTTGAAATCAAACTTACAACTTTGAAACTCTCCATGTAGTGGTGCTTTTTTTCCTCTATAAGCTATTGCCAAATTGATAGCAACTAGCAAACTGATACTGGTGAAAGTGATTATATCAAAAAGAGATATACATCAAATGCACCTACCTTGGATATTGGGTATACTGTATGTTACCCTTATCAATGCTTGACTTCTCCCTTTTGTCAGGTCCATTGCTTGCAGTTCCTCATATATGAAGTGGTTTCCGGTGGCAACATGCGGAAGCCTGGTGGTATTTTTGGAAATAGTGGTTCAGAAATACCTATCAATGACTTGAAACAGCTGGAGGCATTCTTCTACAAGCTTGGTTTTATCTTACATGTATTAGACTACACAGGTATCTATCTATACTATGTTATTTATCTCCTTTAAGGCAGACAAACATTCATGATCTTTTTCATTAATGTGCAAGTTAGGTGTAGAACTGTTGGTGATACTGTACGTACTTAGTTAAAGTCATTTGCATGTACAAGAACATATGAGTTCTTCTGTATCATCTCTCTGACCTTCATAAGCCACTGCTTTATGTTTCTCCTCCTGACTCCTCTAATGATTTTGAGCATATAACAGTGTTTATTTTGTAATATATTTTCTTAAGCATAATCCAATTCCATGCACTCCCTGCAGCTACACTAGGAACTTTGACCGATCTTGGTTTCTTATGGTTTAGAGAATTCTATCTGGAGTCTTCTCGTGTTATACAGGTATATAAGTGTGAACTTGCTTGATGATCTTTTTCTTTTGTGTAGTTAAATTCTTATTTGCTAGAAGTTTTGGTGTTGGTGGTATATCAATGGATTTCAACTTCACAAGTAAAGGCTCATTTCTTAATACATATCAGTATCCATTTATTCCTTTCTTGTGAGTTGACATCAGGATTCTCCCTGAATCTTCTTACCATCTTAAAAGTTGTTCCTGAAACAAAAAAAAATAATACAAAAACTGTACAGAAAAGACTTTGCCTAGTTCTTCTTAAGCTGTCATGGCTATTTCAAGAAATTTTATCCATTTCTATTTACAGTTCCCCATTGAATGCTCCCTTCCATGGATGCTGGTGGATCATGTGATCGAATCTCCAATTATTGGCCTTCTGGAGAGTGCCTTGATGTCATTTGACATCTATAATGATGCTGCTCAGCAAGCATTAGTGATCCTCAAGCAACGTTTTTTATACGATGAAATTGAAGCTGAGGTAACAAAACGTTACATTCGCATATTAATATTGTTGATCCAGGGAAATCCTTTAGGTCATCGTCTCTCCACCTTCCAAACTTCACATATGTACATGCAATCTCTATATTCAGCAGATTCTTATGCTGTGAACAACATTCTTAATTCCATCTTATGAAACAAGGAACTCTATTATTTTGAATTTCAAGCATTGTTGTCACCTTGGAGATATCCTCATGTTATACTTAAAATGCGTTTGGTTTAAGATATTGTAATATCAATTATGCTTTAGGAAATCTAGTTTAGTAGACTCAATAGAAAGCTCTTATCTTCCCTGTGTGAATTAAAGGCTATTACAGAAGAATTTTTGTTTTCCATATTTTCTCCAGGTGGACAATTGTTTTGATATATTTGTCTTGAAGTTGTGTGAGACTATTTTTACATACTACAAAAGTTGGGCAGCCAGGTACCTCCTTTCTTTACCTTTTGTCTAATTTTTACTGAATAAGATGGTCTATAAGAAGTTGAGGATCTCCTATTCTGCAGTGAGCTACTTGATCCATCATTTCTCTTTGCCATAGACATTGGTGAAAAGTTTGCAGTCCAGCCAATGAGATTCGTAGCTCTTTTAAAAACAACTAGAGTGAAGGTACATATAAACTTATATTCTGTATATGGTCATGAACTTATCTGTTTTACCAGGGTTCATCTCCTGATTTTTTTATGTCCAGTGGTAGTGGGTTCGACAAGTATTCAAGCAACCTCGTTTTCTCTGGTCTATGGAATTTTCCAAATTTGCATTTGCTTCCATTCTTCAAAGATTGAGAAAAATCCTGACTGGTGTGCACTGAGAGGTTTGGATATGTTTTGCGTAACAGACACGGCTCAATACAAGTGACTTGTCTTGACAAGAATTGTTTTTCCAAAACCAAATTAGTGTGTCAAATTAAGGACATGGAAAATATGCTGTTGCTTTAATAATTTGGCTAAATCTTTTCAATAAAAGGATAAAAAGATATGATATTGTATCTACAAAGAAAAAGATATAATATTTTACCTAACAGTACTATTGTCAAAAAAATAATAATATTTGTATCTGTCAAAGGTTCCACAACCCACTTATCAAAGAAAATAGGGGAAAAAAAGAAAAAGAAAGGTTATGCAAACATAGACCAAAATAAATCATGGATATTGATAGAATCTTTATGAATATTTTAGAATATATGTAAATATAGTAGGTGACTTAATTTACTTCTATTGTAATTAGGTATTGTTTACTTTGCTTCTTAGGACATGTAAACCGAGGGAAAAATCAAAGCCGATTTCTCTCTTTTCTTTCTTTGGCTTCAAATGGTATCAGAGCCTTGGTGAGAAACATTCAAAAAAGAAAACTCAGTAAAATAGGTCAACGTGTTTCAACTTCCACTAATGTTAGGGTTGATTTGCGTCATCTCTTGTTTTGCGAGTGTTGTGCGAAAGCCAACACTACCACGAGGTTCGCAAAACTCAGGCGAGCAAACCCAGCAAGCCTCTTCGGCATCTGACTGTTCACGCACCTGCAACAACAAGATCTCCGGTAATGCATTTTCTCCACGCGCCAAGCGTGTGAGCAGTCTTCCGACGTGTTTCAGGTCACTCTTCTTTTCAGTATTCACCTGCTTATTCTGCCCTGACCCATACCTATCCTACAAGTTTCGACAACCAGATTCAGATCTATCACTGTTCTGGCAAGTTTACAGTTGTTTTCTTGCGTCTGGGAAGATTTTCAGCAACTTTCATACACTTTGAAGGTTTCTAATATGTTGTTTCCGACCTCATCCACAAGCTTTTTTTTTATGGAAAATAGTCGTCGGAAGTTTTCAGCTAGTGATCTAGCTCTTCAATTCATTTCCTTCAGGGTTGATATTTTTGTCTCCAAATACACGAGAATTGGAAATTCAAGTACTTTGATTACATTGGAACCCTTAATGAGAAGTTCAAATTATTTAACTTGGCTTCCTCGATTGAGTTGTGGTGCAAGGGTCAAAGTGTTCAAGATCACTTTACAAAATAGGCTAGTGAGGTGATGAAAAGATCCGAGCACAGTGGGAGAAGGTTGACGCTCAATTATGTAGTGGCGATCAATTGATTCCATGTTGATGTCCTTATTCTACCATTCCAGACATGTTATTCAGGTATATATGGAGCATCCTCAGGTTTTGTTGTTTAGGTGGAGTCTAGTATCATGGTGTGTAGACTATGACAGTCACTATTTAGTCTGAAGCAGTTTCCTACACGGTTTGGAAAATTTAGCATGGTCCAAAGT
>JAJOOR010011897.1:0-17040 GCA_036250505.1 Solanum acaule | reverse complement strand
TCCACTAGCTTAACTTTACGTGATCATCTAAAAAGTATGACCCGTTAAATCCCATGTTGGCTACATGGTTCTTATGGAGAGTTGAGTTAATATGAACTTGTGTCCCCAATTCGGTGCTCAAGACTACTCCCAAAAATACTTTAGCTCATAAGTGTTTTAAACACATCTTTCTTTATTTGAGATAATTACTCAAAACTTTGACCGAAGGCTCACTTGGAATCGATGTTCCTTTTTCTTGAAAATTAGCCCAAAGGCTCTTTTGGAATCATAGTTCCCTTCTTACTCAAATGTAAAAACATTTAGAAACTTCTTTGGGAATACATAGTTCCCTAATAACTTTTGAGAAATGAACTCAACTCTATACTCTTTACTCAACTTGAAACTCTTGACTCTTTACTCTTTACTTGACTTGAAACTTGAGCCTTAAAATGAAGTTAAAACTTTCAATAAAGACTCTTGAACAACTTTAAAGACTTGCTTTGACTCACTTCTTTAACTTCTAGACTTAACTCTTAACTTCACTTGACTTGGAAACTAACTCTCTTTGAATTGGAATTTGGATTCAAGGTATATGATCACACGTTTATGGATGACTCCTTGACGTTTAGAAGTACTTTGGAGTGTTGGAAACAACTAGGAAACATAGGTACAACACCAAGGAACATGCATGAGAAATGGTGAAATGAAAGGGGAAACTTGGCGTCCTTGGCGCTCTGCAAGGCGCGGAGCGCCAGCCCTCGAAGCTCAGAAGGGGCCTGCTGGCGCTCTACTAGGCGCGCCGCCCCAAGGGCTGGACTTTAGAGTCCCCTTTGGGGGGCGCTGGCAGGCGCGACGCGCCAGCCCCTTCCCCAGAAAACCCGACTTTTCTCCTTCTTTTTCCCAACTCTAAACCACCCTAACTTCAAAGGTTTCAACCCCAAACACTAAGGATCATAAAATCCCTCAACATATAAGAGATTCAACTCAAAATCACAACCAAATCATGTCCCAAATCAACAAGAACTTCCACAACACAAACAACAACATCAAGAACACAACTAACAACTTCAACAACACAACCAATTTTTTCTTGAAGATAAAAGAGTTTGGTGTGTGGGGGAAAGGACCAACCCCAACACTATGAACTCACATACCTAGTAGGGATCACCCCTGACGATATCCACGATGATCTCCTTGCTTGCTCTTCTCTTTCTCCTCTTCTTTCTCTCCTCTCTCCCAAGCCCTAGATCTCACTCTTTAAAATGGGACAAAATGATCCAAAAATCAGTCTAACACAACAATATAACCCCAAAAGAAATGGCTAGGGAAAAGACCAAAATACCCTTAAAATTTCCGGACGGATTCCCTGCCAATTGCCCAACTTTCAAAGGGCATAACTCGCTCATACGAACTCGGAATCGAGCAAACTCGGTGGTGTTGGAAAGATCATTCGACAAGCTTCGCAATCATAACTGGAACTACACCTAACTCATCCTGAGCTAGGAGTTATGACTGCTCAAAGTTGACCAAAACTCACCTTTTTCCCATACTTGACCAAATTTCCAGAACTTTAAAATTCTTTCCAAAAATGAAAATTTCCAATTCTAAGCCTCCTCATAGTTATTTCAAATTGTTGGATGTTACAATATCTCCCCCTTGGGAACATTCGTCCTCGAATGAGATTACTCTTACTAGGCTAAGGGTGTAACATCAACTCAAACACCCAACAAGCAATCATGCAAACACAACAATAACAACATGCTAATTACAATTTAAAGAGCACTAAGAAGGAAATTAGTACCTTGGTCTGCATTTCCTCTAGATTCAAAGAGATGTGGATATCTCTTCTTCATGTCCTCTTCGGCTTCCCAAGTAGCTCCCTCAACTAATTGGTTCCTCCAAAGGACCTTGACAGAGGCTACCTCTTTCGTTCTCAACCTACAAACTTGGCGGTCTAAAATCTGAACTGGAACCTCCTCATAAGATAAGCTATCCTTGACCCTAATACTTTCAGTTGGCAGGATCAATGAAGGATCGCATATGCACTTCTTCAACATAGAGATGTGAAATACCGGATGAACCGCTGCTAAATCCTGTGGTAGCTCCAATTCATAAGCCACATTGCCAACCCTTTTGACTATGTGATAAGGTCCAATATACCGGGGGCTGAGTTTCCCCTTCTTACCAAACCTCATAACCCCCTTCATGGGTGAAACTTTCAAATATACCCAGTCATCTACTTTGAACTCTAACGCTTGTCTCCTAACATCGGTGTAGGATTTCTGACAACTTTGTGCCGTTTTCAACCTCTCTTGAATCACTTTCACCTTCTCCATAGCTTGGTGAACTAAATCTGGTCCTAACAACCTGCTTCACCAACTTCAAACCATCCAATAGGAGATCTACATCTTCTCCCATAAAGAGCTTCATATGGAGCCATCTGGATGCTGGAGTGATAACTGTTGTTGTAGACAAACTCAATGAGAGGTAGGTGATCATTCCAACTCCCTTTGAAATCGATAATACAAGCCCTCAACATATCTTCTAAAGTCTGAATAGTGCGCTCTGCTTGACCATCAGTCTGAGGATGAAAGGCAGTACTCAAGTTCACCTTGGGACCCAAACCTTTCTAAAAAGATTTCCAGAACTGTGCAGTAAACTGTGCTCCTCTATTTGAAATAATGGAGACTGGGACTCCATGAAGTCTCACTATCTCTTGAATATATAACTTGGCATAATCTTCGGCTGAAAGGGTAGTCTTTACTAGTAGAAAATGAGCTGACTTTGTCATTCTGTCGACAATCACCCAAATAGAATCATGCTGTCTGCGTGACCTTGGCAACCTTGTAATGAAATCCATATTGATCATCTCCCATTTCCATTCCGGAAGTTCTATCCTCTGAGCCAAACCACCGGGCCTCTGGTGTTCAACTTTCACTTGTTGGCAATTTGGACACTTAGCAACAAACTCAGCAATGCCCTTCTTCATGCCATTCCACCAATAAACTTCTCTCAAGTCACGATACATCTTGGTGGAACCCGGATGAATGGAATATCTGGAGCTGTGAGCTTCCTCCATAATCCTCTCTTGGAGTCCATCCACCATAGGTACACACAATCTTCCTTGAAATCTCAAAACACCATCTCCCCCTTGTTTAAAAGCTAATACTCTTTGCTTTTGAACATTTGCCTTTAACTCAAGCAAAATGGGATCTTGATCTTGTTTCTCTTTCACTTCTGACATTAATGATGACTCGGCCCCGTTCGCCACCGCTATTTCTCCTTCTGCGGAATCTAAAAGTCTGACTCCCAGGCGTGCCAGTCTGTGCACATCTTTTGCTAACTCTCTCTTCCCTTCTTCAATTTGGGTGGTGCTACCCATAGACAACCTGCTCAAAGCATCACAATAACATTAGCCTTACCTGGGTGGTACAGAATACTCAGGTCATAATCTTTGAGCAATTCTAACCACCTCATCTGTCTGAGATTAAGCTCTTTCTGAGTGAACACATATTGAAGGCTCTTGTGATCAGTAAATACATCAACATGTACACCATACAAGTAATGACGCCATATCTTCAAAGCGAATACTACAGTAGCCAACTCTAAGTCATGGGTTGGGTAGTTCTTCTCATGAACTTTCAATTGTTTGGAGGCATAAGTTATAACCTTGCCATTCTGCATTAAGACACAACCCAAACCAACTCTAGATGCATCACAATACACCACAAAACCTTGAGTACCTTCTAGTAGAGTCAAAACTAGAGCATAAATTAATCTCTTTTTCAATTCCTGAAAGCTTTTCTCACAAGCTTCAGACCATTGAAATTTCACTATCTTCTGAGTCAACTTTGTCAAAGGAGATGCAATAGACGAGAACCCCTTAACAAACCTTCTATAATAGCCAGCTAATCCCAAGAAACTCCTAATTTCAGTTGGGGATGTGGGTCTAGGCCAATTCTGCACAGCCTCAATTTTTCGAGTATCAACTTTAATTCCATCACCGTACACAATGTGGCCTAAGAATGCCACAGACTTAAGCCAAAACTCACACTTAGAGAACTTGGCATACAACTCCTTATCTTTTAAAGTCTGAAGAACTATTCTGAGATGGCTAGCATGATCTTCTTCACTCCTTGAATAGATTAGTATGTCATCAATAAAGACAATAACAAACATATCTAAATAAGGTTTGAAGACTCTATTCATCAAGTCCATGAAAGCTGCCAGTGCATTGGTCAAACCAAAAGACATGACCAAAAACTCGTAATGACCATATCTAGTCCTGAATGTTGTCTTCGAAATATCACATTCCCTTACTCTTAACTGGTGATAGCCTGATCTGAGGTCGACCTTTGAAAAACAGGTAGCACCCTGAAGCTGATCGAAAAGATCATCAATCCTCGGAAGAGGGTACTTATTCTTGATGGTAACCTTATTCAACTGGCGGTAGTCTATACACATTCTAAGGGAACCATCTTTCTTTCTAACAAACAAGACCGGAGCACCCCAAGGTGAGACACTCGGTCGAATGAAACCCTTATCTAGGAGATCTTTCAATTGCTCTTTCAACTTTTTCAACTCTGCTGGTGCCATTCTATATGGCGGAATAGAGATAGGACGAGTATCTGGAATGAGATCTATGCCGAAATCTATTTCTCTCTCAGGAGGAATTCCGGGTAGATCATCAGGAAAAACTTCTGTAAACTCTCTTACTATAGGAACTGACTGAAAATGAGGTATCTCAACACTATAGTTATTAACTTGGACTAAGTGATAGACACAACCCTTCGAAACTAACTTTCTTGCCTTAAGGTACGAAATGAAATGACCCTTAGGCACTGCTAAACTACTACTCCACTCTAAGACTGGCTCATTCGGAAACTGAAACTTGACCACTCAGGTTCTACAATCTATCGATGCATAACAAGCATAAAGCCAATCCATACCTAGAATGACATCAAAATCTACCATGTCTAACTCAACCAAATCAGCCATGGTGCTCTTGTGACTGATAGAAACAGGACAATCACGATAAAATTCTTTCCAAAAATGAAAATTTCCAACTCTAAGCCTCTTCATAGTTATTTCAAATTTTCGGATGTTACATTTTCATACCATTAATTATAGGTAGCAATTGTATGTCCAGGTCTAATTAATTAAACAAAATGTAATAGGGGAGAAAGTGAGATTTTGTTACCATTAATTATCAAATACTAGAGAATGAAGTGGGACATTTCGTAAAGTTGACTTTCACTTTACATAAAATACATGGATATATTAGACACTACAAAACAAATGTCGATTTGTGGGGTTGAAATTACAAATAGTGTGGGGGTTAAAATTAAACCAATACATTCATAATTGTAATTAAATTAATTAATATCTCATGGAATAAAAAATACAAAGCTTTGATAAATCATGAAGAAATTAATATAAATTAATGTCAAATGCCTTCAAATTTACAGTAGACTTTCATTAAATTGAAAGATCATAAAAACGAAAAAATTGGATACGTTGTCTCTATGTACACAATATCCGACTCAACTCACAACTTCTCTAAACACCCTTTTTGAATATCAGTTCTCTGCTGTCAAAATAGAAGTCATGGAATATGGTTATTATTGTTAAATTCTTAGTTAATTGTGAGAAGAAGAGCACTTGTTATTATTCGGTTTACTCAATGACCAAAATTAGTTATTCATCAAAGTTTCATTAATTCAATGACCAAAATTAAATGGAGATAGTAATATCTAACAAATACGTACTAGCTAAGAAATTTCAATATCTTTAAAATGCGTTTCTATTCCTGCACAACAGTTTATATGGTTAATGTGTTTCATTTATTCAATTTGATCATTCCAAAAGTTTTAATTTGTAGCAATTTCTCCTAATTGGAAAAATGAGTCCCTTAGCAATTTATGTGACCCCTTTTTCTAGCAATTTGAGGTAATGAGGAATTGAAGTAGTTTAGAGGGATATTTATTGGCTGAGTGATTTCAATGTCAATATTGTCAGGGTGTACCTTAATGATGAAGTTAATAGAAAGTAAAGAGTTTTAATTGTTATTTTTTACTTCAATGAAAGTTAGTTATTTCTTCCAAATTTGGTCCTGTTGGGAAAGAAAAAAGGAAGTGACTCAACACATAGAAGGATCATTCAAACGAACTCTATCGATCGCCCTGCCTGAACAAAGTAGTTCAAATAGGAAGATACATATATTTGGAAATACCTGAATGCACCAAAATCTAGTAAAATTCGTAATATTGCAAATATCTAAGTAATTAGATCCTATACTGAAATTTCGATAAGTTTCACTTTTAAAAAAAAAAGAGGCAACTTTTTAAGGTCACATGGAAGAGTATGTTGAAGGGTTTGTCCCTCATTTAAATTAGCAAGGTAAAACTAATTAGAGGGTGTTTGAATGGATTTATTTTAGGTGCTTTGACTTTTAATAACTCTTTTTTAATTCTTCATGGTGTTTGAAAAAGATGAAAAATAAGCTAAAAACTACAATATGACTTTTAGCTTTTAGCTTATAATAAGTTATTTTAAAAAGGCCAATTCAAACCCCCTCCAAGGCACATTTCCTCTGGTGGTATATTAGCTTAAGAAAACACAAAATTAAAAGATCTCAATTACTAAGTATTGAACTAACAGCATTTATATTTACTGATAATAAACCAACAAAACAAGCTTAGTATTTTGTACAATCTGTAGGCTGAAAGGAGATTTTGTTGGCCACAAGATCATATTCAATTAAGAAATTTCCTTGTGCCAAGTTTCCAAATATAGCAATTTCATCTGCAGGTACTATTGTAAGACAAACCAAACCTTGCTCAATTTCTGCAAACGTGCTCGATGGTGATAGCTCTAAATCCGCATTTGTAAAATGTGTAACAATTGTTGGAGCATCGATAGTACCATTCTGAGACTCGTAACATAGATGAAAAGTCCCTGATGGATCGTCCTTCCTATTAGCACGAATTGAATTCACCAATGTTGATTCCAAATTCGAGTAAAAATCGTTAGGCAAAAGTGTTAATGTAGTGCCAAAATCGATTATAATGTTACCAGCTTGACCATCACCACCACTAGCATTATCAGAAGGAGAAGTCTTAGAAGATTTGAATTTCAACATCTTATTTCCAACACTGACACCTTCCAAGTTGAGATAGTAGTATGTGGATGGTTCCTTTTTTATCAAGGGAGTTGAAACGACATTAGGACCAGACACAATGGCACTACTCCCAAAGTTGATGTGACTTGTAATATTTGAATTAATTAATTGATGAGCAAAATGGAATTGGGATCAAACAATAAGAGAATTTCCCATTTATCTCTTTGTCCAATTGGTTGATCATTGAAACTTTACCACCTCCTAAACCAATAATACCAGACGTATAATTATTAAACGTTCCACCATTGTCATGACCGCAACCAAAGGCAACATTAGGAATCACAACATTTTCACCAGAAGTAGAAGGAAAAGTGAATTTATCAAAAGCAAGGTCACCAATAGTGTGTGATTGATCACCATAACCCTCTAGTGATGTACATACTTCAACTTTACACCCCACAGTTTTATAAGTAGAGCTTTTCTTCGAATAAAAAAGAGGTGATGATTGTTGGAAACAATTTTCACAAGGCATGCATTGCGTCCATGTTAAGTCACTACCAGTATCAGCTATAGCTACAATTTCAACAGGGGGGTTCCAATTGATAATTTCATGAGGTATTCACCCGGGATTGGTGAAATATCCGATTGAATTGTGTTGGGAGTAGCAAGGGAACTCTTCTTGAAAAAAGAAGCACGTGAAAATGATCGATGGAAGGCATTTCTAAGGCGATTTGATTGAGTGTTTGACGGGTTATAGAAGGGTGAAAGAGGAGAATCACGGTGGATAAAGTCAAGAGTGAAGCCATTTCCAACACGATAACTAATTGTTTTGCGAAAAGAAATCAAAGAAAGATGAAAAAATGTTAAAAAGACAAATGTTGAAAAAAGAGTATTCATCTTCATCACCATATTGTTTATGAGATATTACAAGTATTGATGAAGAAAATTAGATTGTGATTAGCATCATTTTATAGGTAAAATTAAGAAAGTGAGAATGCATGTAAGAATGTGGAAAGTCAAGAGAAATTTGTGATTTTGGGTGAATGCATATTAACTTAGGATAAATGTTAAAAACACCAAGTTCAGAGTAATTAGAAATGAAACATTTTTCTAGAATATAATTAAGAGATCACTTCAAAAATGATTCATTTAATATCTACCCCTCCCCTAATTATTTTTCATATTCACACTGTGGACAATACTAATGCATTTATTTTTTGGACATTAAATTATTTAGCTTTCGTTTTAGAAATACGTACTTACATCACTATAATTATGCATGTCATATGTTTGCATATACAAAATAATTTTCTCTACTTGAGAAACTCGTGATAGATGATTGCATTAATTTTGGAAAAGCTTTTTCCAACTGAAACTTTCGAAATAGGCCATAAGATCACTGAAAATTGGATTTATATAATTTGTACAAACTCATCATTGACTATTAATTACTAGTATAATTTATAATATTTAGTATGGAATGAAAACTAACTCTTGTATTTCAAATAAAATTTTTATTGCATATAATTAGTTAAGTAATATATATTTTAATTTGAATTTTAGCTATTAAATTTAAATTATTTAGTTAATATAAACATCGGTAAAACGGTAAATTTGGTCATTCTCGCTCTTGGCCATGTTTGAACTTGAAAATGCGGACGTATGCCCCTCGGAACCAAGTCACACAATTAATAAGGTCTTAAAAGACGCCCACAAATTTTTTTGGCCAAAAACAAGTTAAGATCACGTATCACTTAAAATCCATGGACAATAGCACACTTAAAATGGTAAATTGGGTCATTCTCGCTTTTGGCCATGTTTGAACTTGAAAATGTGGACGTTTTTCCCTCGAAACAAAGTCAGGTAATTAATAAGGTCTTAACGGACGCCCATAAAAAATGTCGGTCAAATACAAGTCGGGATCACGTATCATCCAAAATTCATGGTCTATGTCACACGTAAAACGGTAAATTTGGTCATTCCTGCTCTGGGCCTCGTTTGAACTTTAAAATGCAAATGTTTGCCCCTCGGGACCAACTTGCGCCACTAATAAGGTCTTAATGGACACCGAAAAATATTTTGATCAAAAATCCATTGGGATCACGTATCACCCAAAATATATGAACTATAGCACACGTAAAACGGTAAATTTGGTCATTTTTGCTCAAGTTCTATTTGAACTTGAAAATGCAGACGTTTTCCCTCGGGACCAACTCACACCATTAATAAGGTCTTAATGGACACCCACAAAAGTTTTTGGCCAAAAATCTCTCGGGATCATGTATCTCTCAAAATTCATGGACTATAGCACACATGAAATGGTAAATTTGGTCATTCCCGCTCTAGGCATTGTTTGAACTTGAAACTCCAGATGTTTGCCCCTCAGGACCAACTCATGCATATAATAAGGTCTTAGCGGATGCCCATAAAAATTTCGGCCAAAAATTCATCAGGATTACGTATCAGCCAAAATCCATGGACTATATAGCACACGTAAAACGATAAATTTGGTCATTCCCGCTTTGTGCCTTGTTTGAACTTGAAAATGCAGGCGTTTACCCCTCGGGACCAACTCACTCCATTTAAAAGGTCTTAACAGACGTCCACCAAAAATTTCGGTCAAAAATTTGTCGGGATAATGTATCACCCAAAATTCATGGACTATGGCACACGTAAAACGGTAAATTTGGTCATTCCCGCTCTATGCCTCATTTGAACTTGAAAATGTGGATGTTTGCGCCTCAGAACCAACTCAGACTATTAATATGGTCTTAACGGACGCCCACAAAAACATTTCAGCCAAAAACTCATTGGGATTATGTATCACCCAAAATCAATGTACTATAACACACGTAAAACGGTAAATTTGGTCATTCCTGCTCTAGGCCTCGTTTGAAATTGAAAATGCAGATGTTTGCCCTCATGACCAAATCACACCATTAATAAGGTCTTAACGAACACCCATAAAATATTTTGGCCAAAATCCCATCGGGATCACGTATCACCTAAAATCCATTAAGTATATCACACGTAAAATGGTAAATTTGGTCATTCCTACTCTAGGACTCGTTTGAACTTTAAAATGTAGACGTTTGCCCCTCGGGACCAACTCACGCCATTAATAAGGTCTTAACGGACGCCCACAAAAAATTTCATCCAAAAAACTGTCGGGCTCACGTATCACCCAAAATTGATGGACTACAACACACATAAAATGGTAAATTTGGTCATGATTTCCGTTATGGGCCTTGTTTGAACTTGAAATTATGGACGTTTGCCCTTCAGGACCAACTCACACCATTAATAAGGTGTTGACGGACGCCCACAAAAACTTTTGATCAAAACCCCTCGGAATCACGTATCACTCAAAATACATGGGTTGTAGCACACATAAAACGGTAAAATTTGGTCATTTCCGCTTTTGGCCTAATTTGAACTTGAAAATGCAGATATTTGCGCCTCGGAACCAACTCAGACTATTAATATGGTCTTAACGGACGCCCACAAAACATTTTAGCCAAAAACCTATTGGGATCACGTATCACCCAAAATCAATGTACTATAGTACACGTAAAATGATAAATTTGGTCATTCCCGCTCTAGGCCTCGTTTGAAATTGAAAATGTAGATGTTTGCCCTCACGATCAAATCACGCAACTAATAAGGTTTTAATGGACGCACAAAAAAAATTCGGCCAAAAACCAGTCAGGATCATGTATCCCCCAAAATCCATTGACTAGAACACAAGTAAAACGGTAAATTTGGTCATTCTTGCTCTGGGTCTCGTTTGAACTTTAAAATGTAGACGTTTTTCCCTCGGGACCAACTCACGCCATTAATGAGGTCTTAATGGACACCCATAAAAAATTTTGGCCAAAAATCCATCAGATCACGTATCACCCAAAATCCATGGAGTATATCACATGTAAAATGGTAAATTTGGTCATTCCTATTCTTGGCCTCATTTCAACTTGAAAATGCGGATATTTGCGCCTCGGAACCAACTCAAACTATTAATATAGTCTTAACGAACTCCCACAAAGCATTTCAGCCAAAAACTCATTGGGATCACGTATCACCCAAAATCAATGTATCATAGCACATGTAAAATGGTAAATTTGGTCATTCCTACTCTAGGCCTCATTTGAAATTGAAAAAATGCAGATTTTTGCCCTCACAACCTAATCACGCAACTAATAAGGTTTTAATGGACGCACACAAAAAAATTCGATTAAAAATCCATCAGGTTCACGTATCACTGAAAATCCATGGACTAGAACATAAAAATCCATCGGTATCACGTATCACCCAAAATCCATGAAGTATATCACATGTAAAATGGTAAATTTAGTCATTCCTACTCTAGGCCTCGTTTGAACTTTAAAATGCAGACATTTTCCCCTCGGGACCAACTTATGCCATTAATAAGTCTTAACGGATGCCCACAAAAAATTTCATCCAAAAAACTGTCGGGCTCACGTATCACCCAAAATCAATGGACTACAACACACGTAAAATGGTAAATTTGGTCACGATTTCCATTATGGACCTTGTTTGAACTTGAAATTACGGACGTTTGCCCCTCAAGACCAACTCACACCATTAATAAGGTGTTGATGGACGCCCACAGAAACTTTTGATCAAAACCCCTCGCAATCACGTATCACTCAAAATACATGGACTGTAGCACACATAAAACGGTAAATTTGGCCATTCCTGCTCTTGGCCTAATTTGAACTTGAAAATGCGGATGTTTGCGCCTTGGAACCAACTCAGACTATTAATATGGTCTTAACGGACGCCCACAAAACATTTTAGCCAAAAATCCATTGGGATCACATATCACCCAAAATTAATGTACTATAACACACGTAAAACGATAAATTTGATCATTCCCGCTCTAGGCCTCGTTTGAAATTGAAAATGCAAATGTTTGCCCTCACGACCAAATCACGCAACCAATATGGTTTTAATGGACGCACATAAAAAAATTCGGCCAAAAACCAGTCAGGATCACGTATCCCTCCAAATCCATTGACTAGAACACAAGTAAAACGGTAAATTTGGTCATTTTTGCTCTAGGCCTCGTTTGAACTTTAAAATGTAGATGTTTTCCCCTCGGGACCAACTCACGCCATTAATAAGGTCTTAATGGACACCCATAAAAAATTTCCGCCAAAAACCCATCGGGATCACGTATCACCCAAAATCCATGGAGTATATCACATGTAAAATGGTAAATTTGGTCATTCCTATTCTAGGCCTCGTTTGAACTTTAAAATGCAGACGTTTGCCTTTCTGGACCAACTCACGCTATTAATAAGGTCTTAACGGACGCCTACAAAAAATTTCGTCCAAAAAATTATCGAGCTCACATATAACCCAAAATCCATGGACTACAGCATACGTAAAATGGTAAATTTGGTCATGATTTCGGTTATGGGCCTTGTTTGAACTTGAAATTGCGGATGTTTGCCCCTCAGGACTAACTCACGCCATTAATAAGGTCTTGACGGATACCCACAAAGTCTTTTGGCCAAAAATCCTCGGGATCACGTATCATTCAAAATACATGGACTGTAGCACACGTAAAATGGTAAATTTGGTCATTCCCGCTCTTTTGCCTCATTTGAACTTGAAAATGCGGATTTTTGCCCCTCGGGACCAACTCACGCCATTAATAAGGTCTTAATGGATGCCCACAAAAAATTTCAGCCAAAAATCCATTTGAATCACATATCATCCAAAATCCATGGACTATAGCACACGTAAAATGGTATATTTGGTCATTCATGCTTTGGACCTCGTTTGAGCTTGAAAATGCGGATGTTTTCCCCTCGGGACCGACTCACGCCATTAATAAGGTCTTAACGGACGCCCACCAAAAACTTTGGCCAAAAATCCATTGGGATCACGTATCACCCAAAATTCATGGACACATAAAAAGATAAATTTGGTCATTCTCGCTCTGGGCCTCGTTTGAACTTGAAAATGTGTCCGTTTTCCCCTCGGGACCAACTCACACCATTAATAAGGTCTTAACGGAGCCCCACAAAAAAATTCGGCCAAAAACCCTTCGAGATCACATATCACCCAAAATTCATGGACTATAGCATAGAAAAATGATAAATTTAGTCATTCCTGCTCTGTGTTTCGTTTGAGTTTGAAAATGCGGACGTTTGCCCCTCGGGACCAATTCACGCCATTAATAAGGTCTTAATGAATGCCCAAAAAAAAATTTGGCCCAAAACCCGCCGGGATCACGTATCACCCAAAATCAATGGATTATAGCACATGTAAAACGGTAAATTTGGTCTATCCCGCTCTGGGCCTCGTTTGATGGTAGGTAAGTATTTATCAAAAAAATAGTAAATATTGAAGTGGTGTCACTTAATTCAAATAAGATTTAAAAGGTTGATCTTGTAAATATTTATAATATTTGGATTAATCGCATGGTCAAATCTTAAAATATCATCAATTTTGTCGATCTTCAAAATTTTTACACTAATGAAAAGTCCAAATTTGTGCAAGATACTAGCTTCATAGTGTGCATGATGTTATGAGATATATTATAAATTTGTGAGAGAATAGTTGAATTAATTTGTAAAATTTGGAGGTCTTAAATTAAATAAACACATAAATATTCATGAACTACCATTATTATTCTGAAAAGTCATCTTTTTAAATTATATAAATATATATTAGGACTTTTTAAAAATAGCGTAAGAAAATTTTACAGTATAATAGGACCTAATTCAATCTTGAAAAGAAACACTTATATACATCCCTTAAAAATATAAGGGGCAATATTTATTTAAGGACATTGATATCATATCAAAGCCTTTTTTCTTTGATTATATTTTCTTATTTTTCTAACAATTCTGTTAATTATATTTATGTTAATGATCGATTTTTACAACTTGTCAACTGTTAGAATATGAAATTATACACAAAAGATTTGATTTTAGCAGCTGCAATCAGAATATTGCAAATGAAATTTTTACATTTACTAATTTATTCTACACGAAATCAGATCTTAATTGAGGACAATATATTTTCCTTATTAACTAAATAAATTATCAAAATTCAGATTAGCTAATTAATTAATGTGATAATTACGTATATGTACATTGATAATTTTGTTCTGAAATGCTTGAAAGAGAACAGAAGAAATGAGCTTTTATAACCATTAATTAAAAAATAAATAAATTTTTATGTGTTATTTTCAGATCGATTTAAAATAAATTACTAAAGGATTACAAAACGAATAATTTTCATTCCACCTGATAAAAGTATAAACAATAAGACATCCAATAAATAAACGAAAAAAATTATCTAATTACACAAATATTTCTATTATAAATACTAATCTACTACATTGTTTGAAATAATTATATATTATCTCACTAATTGATAATTTCGTATCCTTAGATTTCAAGTCAGATATATGTATTAAAAATGTTAGATATATTTATGTCTGATACTGTATATATTATAAAATACAAACATAAGGAGAGAAGCGAGTGAGATTGGAGAGAGATAAACGAGAGTGTCAGTGTATCTCATGATACATGCGAATCACACTAGATACATATATATTTTATTACAAATACATTTTGAAATATAAATACATTGGGAGAGAGGCGAGTGAGAAAGGGAGAGACGAGCGACATAGGGGAGATGTGAATGATGAGAGAGTTAGTGTAATCCAGATACATGCGAACCACACTTGGATACAGTGTATCAGAAACAAATTACACCTAACTAGACCGGCATGCATATATCTGAGATACATGTATTTAAGTGTTTGAGTGTGACAGATACATGTATCTAGCGAAGTAAATGTGATACGAAAGATAATTTCGAAAGCTAAAGTGAAGACACATAATTAAACTCTAAACTAGTGAGGTTTGTATTTTTTTTTATTTTCCATTCAGTGTCCGATATCCACATTGGAGCCCGATTAAAGTGAGGTATGTGTTCTTCCGACTAATTTATTCAATGTCTCTTTTATAGTCTTCATTAAGATTTTATCCTTTTTTTTTTTAAAATTGTTCAATTCTGGACAATGTTAGACTCAAGCTTAGTGTTTACTTGCATTTTTTCAATCTTACCCATAAAATATTATATTATTATCTAACGTTTATATAACTTAAAAAAAATTAGAATAATTTTTTCTTCAAAAGTGGGCAGAAAAAATGGGAGAGAGAATTACGAGAAATGAATCGAATAGTGAAAGTTCATATAATTAACCAACTGGGCTACTAAAATTCTTCTAGATCGTGATCTAACTTTTTCTCGTAAGATTTTATTTTGTTTTCTTAAAATGAACCTGTGGTATTTTTTAAAAAATCATTTACTAAATAAATATACGCAAAATTATTTCCATATTTATTTCTTAGATGTGATCAGAACGTCCAAACTATTTTACCTTTAATAAAACTGATTTTTTGTGATATTGAATTTATGTTCACATTATAGTTAAGGCTCAAAATCAATTAAACCTTGATATCCGCTAAGGTAATTTTTTCAAAAGAGTGGCATATGATATGATTTTATTTAAAGAAATCTAAATAATGCTTCTACTTGTCCACTTAAAAAAATCGAGAGATAAGTTATCATATAGTTCTTATAATTATTTTTCAAAATATTAAACTCATTATATTTAATGAGTGATATAATAAAATTATAATTCTATTTATTTGTTTTTTTTAAAAGTATATCAAGTTAATACTTGACAAATAAAAATAGACTACGTCATTTTCATATATTGGAATTAATGCATAGTATAGATATACGTATTAATTAATGGAAGCTGATATGATAAAAGGAAAAGATTATATCAAATGTATCTTTTTTTACGTATAGTCTCTTAATAACATTCATGTTTATGGTAAGTGAAACTCTTCATTTAACTTAATTTCAAAAAAAAAAAAAAAAGTTTAATTTCCTTACTCTGCATTTGGTATATATATTTTATAAAATATTTCTTCCAAATTAATTAATATTCATTCCCCCAAAATCCCATATTTTCCTCAACTTTACATATTCTTATATGCTTCACACTAAGTTAATTTTACCTATAAAATGATACTAATCACAATCTAATTTTCTTCATCAACTCTCATAAAAACTATTATGAAGATGAATACTAAAGCTAGCACTCTTTTATGTACATTTTTATTTTTAACATTCTTTCATCTGTCTTTGGTTTCTTGTCGCAAAACAATAAGTGATCGTGGTGAAAATGGCTTCACCCTTGATCTTATCCATCGCGATTCTCCTCATTCACCTTTTTATAACCCCTCAAACACTCAATCAAATCGCCTTAGAAATGCCTTTCATCGATCATTTTCACGTGCTTCTTTTTTCAAGAAGAGTTCTCTTGCTACTCCCAACACAATTCAATCAGATATTTCACCCATCCCTGGTGAATACCTTATGAAATTATCAATTGGAACCCCCCCGGTTGAAATTGTAGCTATAGCTGATACGGGTAGTGACTTAACATGGACGCAATGTAAACCTTGTGAAAATTGTTTTGAACAATCATCACCTCTTTTTGATTCGAAGAAAAGCTCTACTTATAAAACCGCGGGGTGTGACGTTGAAGAATGTACATCAATAGGGAGTTCATCTTGTGTGAAAGGAAATGTTTGTGAATATCAAATGAGTTATGGTGATCAATCACACACTATTGGTGACCTTGCTTTTGATAAATTCACTTTTCCTTCTACTTCTGGTAAAGATGTTGCAATTCCCAACGTTGCATTTGGTTGCGGTCATGATAATGGTGGAACGTTTAATAATTATACGTCTGGTATTATTGGTTTAGGTGGTGGAGAAGTTTCAATTATCAACCAATTGGATAAAGAGATAAATGGGAAATTCTCTTATTGTTTAATCTCAATCCCATTAGATTCACCAATTTCCAATGTCAC
>JAJOOR010011896.1:0-11607 GCA_036250505.1 Solanum acaule | reverse complement strand
TATTGAGAATGAATATTATTAACATGCATTTATACTTATTGGTCAGTTATGTTAGTTAGCCTTAGTGATTGTTAGCCTGATTAGTTACAGCTGGCAGTAGTTAGTTACTAGTTTGTTAGATTGCTAAGTGCAGTATAAAATGCACATGTACTCATACACTTTCATTTGAGAAGTTTTATTCAAGTAAACAAGTTCTGTTTTTCTTCTCCGCCATTGATGCTCACTTTAGGGCTTGTAATTGGATCGTCAATTGCTGCGTTTTGATATAACTTGACTTCAATTGGTAACT
Source organism: Solanum acaule (assembly GCA_036250505.1). Classification (NCBI taxonomy): domain Eukaryota; kingdom Viridiplantae; phylum Streptophyta; class Magnoliopsida; order Solanales; family Solanaceae; genus Solanum; species Solanum acaule. The sequence continues at coordinate 11,318 of JAJOOR010011896.1, read as the reverse complement.
ATGGACCTTTAACTTTGAGTGTGCACAAGTAGACACTTAAACTTGTATAAAATTGAACAAATAGACACATTTTTATGGCATCCTACATGACAATTTTGTGTCCTACATGGCGTTCTATGTGTATTATGTCACGTAAGACATGTGTGTCTACTTGTTCAATTTTATATAAGTTTAAGTGTCTACTTGTGAACACTCAAAGTTGGACAACATAGATATCAGCTGAAACCAAACTAAAGGGCATATTTATGTATTATGCCTATTTTTTATTTTGTACTTTATGAGTATGAATTTTTTATTGTCACCGATTTATACTTTTGGTTCAATATTATAACTTAGGACTTTGTAGGAAATCGCTAACTACTGACCATATGTTTTCTTCTGTATTATCAATTAGGCATAACACATAAATATGACTCTTAACTTGGCTTCAAATTTTAACTTTGACCTTAAACTTTCAAAGTTCATAAAGAGGCATTTTAACTATCCAACTCTTAAATAAAAAAAACACTCGAATATTGCAGCCCAAACATGTGAAATACAGACGCTCCAACGTAGATTAATGAGTCACTCAATGGCTGCCGACTAATTAAAAAATTTACATGTAGATATTAGAATTAAAAGAAATTAAATTAATATTCAAATTAATACAAGGGTGAAACTGTTCCATTTTATCCTATTTCTCCCTCAAAATCGCAAACCTTAGCTGGGGATTTACAACCAAAATCATGAATCAAGGGAAAATCGTTCAAGATTTGTGCTAAAAGTTCATATAGTCTAATGTTTATATGTTCATCTTCCTCAATTTAGTCCAGGTATTTTTAACTTTTCCCTTTTGAAAGTTAATTTTTGATAGAAGGTAGAATCTTTGCTTAAATTTGGATTGTTTGCAAACCAACGACCTGTATTGTTTGCGGACTAAGAAATCTTCAATTATAGCTCTTTTCCCACAATGACAAAAAAAAATTAGAAGCCATTTGCACTAAAAACAAGCAAAAATAGTGCTAAAGAGAGAAAAAAAACTTGATTTGAAAGAAGAGGAAAAAATGGGATTTTGATTAGAAAATATACAGATATATATAAAAGGGATTCATTAAGGGTATAATTGTCATTTAAGCATATGTTTTACTGTTGTGGGCCTGGAAATTTACTCCTGACGCACACAAATTTAGTGTATATCACGTGGTTTGCTAGGTGGGATTCAAGTGTTTTTTTATTCAAGAGTAGGATAGTTAAAGTGCATCTTTGTACACTTTGAAAGTTTAAGGTCAAAGTTAAAATTTGAAACCAAGTTAAAGGTCCTATTTATGTGTTATGCTTATCAATTAAATGTCTAGATAAATATAAATAAGGTATAATACATAAATATGCCTTTTAACTTGATCTCAATTTAAATTTATGCCCTCTAACTTTGAGTTTGCACAAGTAGACACTTAAACTTTTATAAAGTAGAATAAATAGACACATGTGTCCTACATGACATCCTACATGACAATATGGATTCATATATATTATGTCACGTATACTCATGTGTCTACTTGTTCAACTGTATACTCGTGCACTCCCTAAGTTGGAGGACATAAATATAAAATGAGACCAAGTTAAAAGGCAAATATGTATTATGCCTATAAATAAATATATAAAGTCACAACCATGCACCACAAATACACAGTTTGAGCAAAAAGTGTGTTTGGCATAAGGGGGAAAGTGGAAACATGACATATCCATTATCTCCCTCACTAACAAATTGGTAAACGTCAAAGTCTTCCTCATGAGGGCCCTTCATCAACTTGCAACTTTCCCATCAATGACCAAACACAAGTCTTCCATTGGTAATAAAAGGCCACAAAGCTTCCATAATTGCATTTACTCTTATATAATAATAATAATAACAATAATTGTGAAGTCTCAGCTGAACCTGAGTAATACACAAATGTCTAAAGGAAACTCTCAGCTTAAATATTTCACATTAATCCTTCAAATCATCTTTCTGCAAACATCCAATGCTTGGAAGATCAACTGTCCTGATTCTGCTTGTGGCGATATCCGTAACATAAGACACCCTTTTCATTTAAACACCTATCCAAAACATTGTCATGTTACAGGACTTGAATTAGCTTGTGAAGGTAACCAAACAGTTATATGGTTATCCTCCAAGAAGTTGCACGTTCAAAGCATCGACTATGATAATCAGAAAATTCACCTGGTAGATCCGACTTTACAAACACAAGATGATCTATGTTCTCTCATACCTTCTAAGCTTACCTTTCACAAATACAGTAGTTTCATCAGGGGCTCATACTATTATGCATCACAGCATAGAAAGCCCGCGCCCATTTTCATGTTCAAATGTCCATCTGCTGTTAATGATTCGACATTTGTGGAAATTAGTGGCTGCAAATTAAGCAGATACACTTATTTAAAGATTGGAGAGATGAAAGTCTCTGAAGTGAGTGATGGATGCAGAGCAGAATTTATAGGCTTCACCTCATTGCCTAATATTAACAACATTTCCCTTTCTGATATTCATCAAGCAATTCTCTACGGATTTGAGTTTTCTTATTCTTCGTGGGGTAACATTCTTTTCTATCCTCTATACGTAAGAAACTAGGAAAACATTTTATTATTTAATTATATTCTCAACATTCACTCATTACGGTTTAATTTTTACACGTCTTTGTTATTGGATTGGATTTTCCGTAAGGACTCAAACTTTTATCTACATATACTTTTAATTCTCCATTGATCTCTCATTCTAAAATATTTGCACTTTAATCTATCCAGAGATCAGTCTATTGCTACCTCGGCTTTTTGTGTGTAAGCTCCTATATACCCCTTTAGCAATCTATATGTTATTTGGATGGACACAGATTAACATTCCATTGATCATGTGTTTTATCATCTCTATGGTTCGTTATGACTTCTCAAACGTGCAGTGTATTTGCAAGCAAAATTTGTGATCGGCCTTCCGTTAGTAATTGCATTTCTGGTGTACAAATTCAAAAGGAGGCACTTGTCAATGTACGATACGATTGAAGGCTTTTTGCAAACACAAAACAATTTCATGCCAATCAGATATAATTACTCCAACATAAAGAGAATGACAAGAGGATTCAAAGAGAAACTAGGTGAGGGGGGTTACGGAACTGTGTACAAAGGAAAGCTTCAAAGTAGAAGGGATGTAGCAGTGAAGATGTTGAGCAAGCCTAAAGCCGGTGGGCAAGATTTCATGAATGAAGTAGCTACCATCGGAAGGATTCATCATGTCAACGTGGTTGGACTCGTGGGGTATTGCATTGAGGGAACAAAGCGTGCTCTTGTTTACGACTTCATGCCCAATGGATCACTTGATAAGTACATCAGCACTAGTCAAGAAGGAAGTCCTCTGTTAAGTTGGCCGAGGAAGTATGATATTATTCTTGGAGTGGCTCGAGGAATCGGGTATTTGCATCGAGGCTGTGATGTACGAATTTTGCATTTTGACATCAAGCCACACAACATTCTTTTGGATGAGAATTTCATTCCAAAGATTTCTGACTTTGGGCTTGCAAAATAATATCCAACAGATAAAAGCATTGTGACTCTCACAGCTGCTCGTGGAACGATTGGATATGTTGCTCCAGAGTTGATCAGCAGAAGCATTGGGGCAATCTCGTACAAAGCTGATGTTTACAGCTTTGGAATGCTGCTAATGGAAATGTTGGACTTGAAGAGAAATGAAGTTGCAAATGAAGAGAATTCCAGCCAATACTTTCCTTATAATATTTACGATAAGTTCAACAAGGGGAAAGAGATTTTGGTGGATGAAGAAGCGAATGATGATGAAAAGAAGCTGGCTAGAAAGCTGAGTTTAGTTGCATTATGGTGTATACAAACAAATCCGATACAACGCCCTTCAATGAGTAAAGTAGTAGAAATGCTTGAAGGCGAAGTCGAAGTGCTAAAAGTACCTCCTCAGCCTCTTTAATCACAACCGATTGTTCATCAGATCATGGGAAGTTCTACGACATTTTCGTCTGATTCAATAGGTTTGTTAGATAATCCCGTTGAGGTAGACATTTATGCTGATTGATTATAGTTGATGTAATGTTTATGTGAAATAAACATAGCCAACCCAACAATGTTTGGGACAAAGAATCATGTTGTTATTGTTGTACTAGTTATATTATAGACATAATACAAAAAAATGCCCTTTAATTTGGCCTCTGCGTAGAAACTTAAACATGTATAAAGTTGAACAAATAGACATATGCATCATACGTAGCATCTTACATGGAAATTTGAATCATACATGGTGTTCTATGTTTTCCTCATTATTTCAACCTCAATATATTTTGAAGACAAACAAAAACACCTCACATACAATATTATTTGGTTAGTTGAATCATAAGATTCACTTATTACTATACCTACAAAGTTGAATTAGGTCTTGAGCAGCAGCATCCATCTCTTCATCTCTTATAGATTTTAAATTCTTGCTTATATCTCTCACTTTAGCCCTCAAATTTTCCCCTGTTTTCCCTGTTATGACACCTTTAAGAGTTTCCGCGATTTCTCCTCTGTGAATTTTGCCATCATCATCTCTAACAATCTCCACCGCAACTCCCAATTCTACGATCAACCTAGCAATCATTGGTTGATCAAGATGAATAGGCATGGCAACTATAGGAACCCCAAAATCTATACTCTCCATTGCTGAATTCCAACCACAATGACTTATAAATCCTCCGGTACTCGGATGATTTAGAATTCTTGGTTGTGGTGCAAATTTGTCCAAAACTCTTCCTCTTTCTCCAATTCTTTCAAGAAAACCTTTTGGTAATGCATCTTCAATATTTTTCTCTTCACCTTTCGGAAATCTTGCAACCCATATGAAATTAACATTACTTAACTCCAACCCGAAAGCTACTTCTTCCATATCTTCTTTTGACAAGAAATACTCACTCCCAAAGGAGACAAAAACAGTTGAATTCTCATCTTTTGTTCCTAGCCAATCGATGAGCTCCATATCGTCCGCGTCATTAGTGATTGGATCTTGGACTGGTGGACCAACTGGAACAACTTTCCAATTGCTCAATTCAAGGCAATAATCAATATATTTGGCTTCTATAGTTCTAGAAGTACTCATCAACATGATTTGCATATTTCCATCAACTAGAAGATCCCCATCATCAGGTTCTTTCGATTTATTAGATTTCGCTACCATTTCACTCAATCTTACTTGCTCAATTTTCCTGAGATAAATAGCAGGGAAAGGGAATTCAACCTCTGGTTTCCTCAGTATGTTGAAAAAATATGAAAACACAGATGCACCCGAAGTTATAAGCTTAACTGCTGGAATGTTCTGTTCATTCGCGACACGTTCAGCCCATTGCTGCAATACGTCATAAATCACCAAATCAGGTTTCAGATTTTCCAAGATTTTCGAAAAGTTTGGTTTGGACATTTTCAGGGCTTTTTGAAGGATGTGATTGAGATTGGGTGGGAGACCATTGGTAGTATGGTAATGAGGAGGAAGTTCGGGTAATTCTGGTAAGTGAAGTTCGATAAGCTGAATCGAATCAACATACTTTTCGGGGATTTTGTTGATAGTGGATTTGAGATTTATCGGAGTTGAAATGAAGTAAATCAAGAATCCTCTGTCCGCGAGTTTCTTAGCTACGTTTAGATATGGAGATATGTGTCCATAAGCCAAAAATGGGAACATCAATACCTTTAAAGTAGCCATTGTATGCTTAATTCTTGTTTTTCTATAGAGGGAAAGAAGGATGAAAGAGAAGCTCTTTGTGGAGTTGGTGACATTGGCTACCTTTATTTATTAAACGAAAATGTGATAAAAAGTTGACTACGTGTACCAATAAAGTTTAAATCTAAGATATTTAAGTAAAGACGAAAGAATAGTTATCCGAAGTAAAGTAGTAAGTAATTGGTAGCCATCTTTTATTTATAGAATAATTGGATGTAGACTTCTAGCCAAATTTAATGCAAAGTGACGACTTGTGTGATTGTTTGTTTTAGAAAATTTAGGCACATTTAAAGAAGGTGACTTTATAGGTAATAAAAACTTTTACGAGTGCGTAGAGTGGGTATCTATAAGACTATAATTAAGTAGATTAAAAGAATAGTTAATGGTCGAAAAATATTTGAATTAGAGGTTTTTTAAGTCAATATCATACCTTAGTTATCAAATGTTTCATTTTTTTTTTATCTTAACTATCATCATCAATGTATTAAAACACATCTTAAGTACTATCAGTTATTCATGTTTACTAATTGGATTAATCATAATCTTTTGAATAGCAAAAGGGAACAACGGATAGTTGATGTGTATCTTTTTAGTACATGGATAATGATAGTTTATATTTAGGAAAAAGAAAATAGCTGATATTAGGAATGTAAAACTTGCGAAAAAGTGATAGTTCAAGTGTGTTTTTGATCATTATCTCTAAAAAGAACTATTTTTAGGTAAATTTGTAAAAAAAATCTTGTATGTATAATTTTAGTTTTTCTTAAAAAAAAAATTGTGTCAATACAAATTATATCACATAAACTGATACGAATGAAGTACGTAAAGAGTACATTGTAAATAGATTATTGGGTGCTCAACTTGGTTGTGAGCTAGTTGAGTACATGTTGTATATTATTTCATGGCTTTATTTATAGGGAAAATTGTGCATTATAGCAAATTATTGATTCAAAATAAATGATATGGCTACAGTTTTATTTAATTCTAATTCGTAGCATACACTTTGTGATTCTCGCCTCTCTCCCCTGAATCTCGCTAGCCACTCTCAATTTTCTCCCTTGCCTCTCTCACTTTTATACAAACACAATTTTATAAAGCGAGAGAGACTGTATATACAAATACAAATTTCTCCGTCCTATACACTTATAATTATACTAATATAAATCTTCTTCTGCTCAGTTCTCTTTTGTCTTTCTCTCACTTTATACAAACACAAATTATACAAATACAACGTACAATTTGTGTTTGTATAAAACGAGAGAGATTTGATAAACAAATACAAATGTTTTAACTCGGTTCAATTGTATATTAACTCGATTTTGTTGTATACAAATTCAAATATTATGCAGATATACAAACACAATCATTGATACATATACATAGTAGTTACATATATACAATTATCTAACCGATATACATATATAATTCACCTCTCTCCTAATCTCGCTCGCCACTCTAACCTAACACAAGGAGCATATTCATATAAAAACACAATTTTCTACATAAATGCCCTATTTATACAAATCGCCGCAATTTTATACAAATCAAATATCTACGACCTATACAAATCAGATATTCCATAGCAAATATAAGCCTAAATATCAAAATTGTAGCTATTAAATGCTAATATAATTTTTATGTTTGTTATTAGGCGTGTGCATTCGGTTTTTTGGTTTGGATTTTTCGGTTTTTGGTTTTGTAAAAGTGTAACCCAATCCGATCTAAAATAAATTTGGTTTGGTTTGGTTTTCCTCTATTCGGTTCGGCTTTTTTCGGTTTGATTATTCGGTTATGTCAATAATTAATAACATAATCAAAGTAATAATATTTAATCCCTTAAATATACTTTCTAATATAAAGTAAAACTTAAAATACAATATTTATAAGTATACCTATTATAGATGTAACTCAAACATAAAATATAAGCATAATCATCATGAAAGACAATAACCAAAAAGAGACAAAAGTTATTAACTTCGACTTAAGCTTAAACATATATATATATATATATATATATATATATATATATAAAACGAATCTATTAAGTATTAACGTGTCGTAATTGATTACGCACACATACTAAATTAGTCATAAAATACTTTATTATTATTTCTATTATATAGAAGAGTGAAGCCAACCAGGACGACCAAGGGTATTTTGGTAATTTTACGCTATAAAATATCCAATTTCTAGAATCATCTTAAGGAATGACTAAGGGCAAAAGCGTTATTTCGCTCGACTGGGAAAATAATATCAGAGGCACAACAACATATGTCAAAAGAGATCCATACGTCTCTTTCACTCTTTTTTTACGCTATCAAGAATGGTCTCTTCATCATCGTCAAGAACTTTTTGATTCTCTTCATCTTCGCAACGGGTTACACTTCAGTTTTTAGATTTGTTCATCATTTAAATTTTGCCAAATTCTTTATACGTTTTTCATTCATCTACTTTACATAAATCCTTGGGTTTCATTAAGGAATCTAGAAGAGTATAGATGAAAGTTTCACTGAGCTGCATGTCAAATTGCTTATTGATTTCATATATATTCTTCTATATATTTTCAATCTTAGATAGGTTCTTCATCAGTTTTTAAGTTCTTCTGTCAATTTTTGTTTAATCTTCATCTATTTCTGTTAAATTTTTTCTTAATCTTCATAAAAAAAATTGTGTTATTCACTTCTTCTGATCGACTATTCTACCCTGCAGATCAAATCTCTGATTGAATCTTCATGATCTACTCTAATGGGTTTTCCAATGTCGGGTAAGTTCTTAATTGATTTCTTTGTTCTTCTCGCAATTATTATATAATCTTCATCATATTCCCTTTAATTTTGTTTAACATTCATAAAATATCTGTATTTCATGGCTAAATCTCAATAACTAAGGAAATAAAGTGATAGATTTCTCTATGTAAAAAAAATTCAGTGACATCAGTGTAAATATTAATCTTATTCTAGGTTGAAATGTCTGTATTTGAGAAGTTTTGGATTATTTTGCATGTTACCACTTTACGTTTGCTCATGTTCTTTTTTTCCCCTCCTTTTTGGTTCTCTTTACACTTTCTAATTGCCTTACTTTTTGGATTGTAAAGGTAATTTTCAAAATACCCAATTTACTTTTGGTGTTTAAGCAATCATCTTGTGTAGGCTGATTTTCTGCACTTCTAATTTATTAGTGTATTCTATGAGTTTGAGACAAAAGTTAATAGTTACAAAGCCGATATAATGCAATAAAAAATGTGAGTATGCTTTTACAGATTAATTAACTTTGACCTTCTTCCCAAAAGTCTCTTATAAACAAGGTGAGAGACAAAGAAACTATTCAATGCTCTATGAAACTATTGGAATTGCACATATATGTTTTTGTCCTTAACTCAAGTTAATATAATTACACAGATAATTTTAGTTATAAGTAAATACACATTTTTCCATTTTTACTCTACAGTTGATCTTGATGTGTAATCTATACACTATTCAATAATCTATTGTGAAACCTCGAAATTTGATGATGATTATTGCTTTATTCAAGTACCATGACTGAGATATTATTTTTTTCCTAACTATTGCAATGACTACTACAGTAGAAGGTGAATAGTTGTATTAAGATGTTGGCATCTCTTTTCTCACATTGCCATATATCTCTAAATTTTGTGGTAATGCTTCTCTTGAACCAAATGTTCCAACATACATTAGTTACATGGATAGCCACATTAAGAGTAGCGCCTATTGCTTTCATTCACTCCAATCTTCTAGGTTCGATTGCAGTTGCTCTTGTTCCAATAGTAAATTATTATTTTTCTTGAAGATGTTTGTTTAGACTATCCTATTATAGTTTTCTTTTCATGATTGAATTATTTTAGTGTATTACTCTAAATCATTCGAAATCTACATTCTGTTAATTTGAAGGTACTGATTATAAATTTATACACAAAATTTAATGTTCTTGTTTTTTTTTTTGTGGTACTCATGTACATATGGTATGGTAAGTTTTAATTTTTATTGGTTCAATTCCTCTCCTTTTTACTAATTCCTTCACGTAGTTGCACGTTATTTGCTCCAAATTGGTTTTCTCTTGAGAATTTAACATCCACACATTTTTGTTTGATGTCTGCAAAAAATTTCTTCATCTTTATTTTATCTATAATTTATTGGTCTTTTTTTGTGTGGAATTTCACTGGATATGTTATTGTTGTTGTTTATTGGCTTTTTTTGTGCCTTTGATTTCTCCAACAACAAGTAGTGTGGCAAATGAAATCCAAGGGACTTATAAATATTGAGAGATAGAGAAAACTATGTCTTTCCTTTCCCGTGTTAGTGAAAATTACAACTGTTTACCATCATAGAGCCAGATTGAAGAATATTCTAGCATAAGATTTTAGGAGAGACTATAAAATGAAACCTTGTTTATTTTTTTTTAATTATTTATCAAAAAGGAAAAAAAGCTTATCAATTAGAAAAAGATAATAAGATATGTGGACTTTTAATTTTTATCAATTCATTGCTTGGGTACAATTTTTCATCCTACTGTAGAGCACTATAGTTGTGACATAGTTCACATATATTTTTCTGAAGTTTGAAAAAAATATTTATCTAAATTAATCTTCACGGGCCTTGAACTTGGCTTGAAGCTGAACTGAAATGGGACAAAAGTGATTCAGTTGATCAAATTCTAATTATTTTATGAGCTATTAATGGATTGGTATGACTTAGTTTTGATTTTAAAAGAATGAAGCAATATGGTTGAGTATCATAATTTTTGTAAACCTTGAAGGCACTCTTCTATTTTTGTACTACATGAATATTGCTTTGAATGTATAACTATTCTTTGTAGAGTAGGAGTATATTTTTCTAAGCACTTGGCCTACGGTCATCCCAATGTTCATGTAATGCCATTATTGATTTTTTTTTCACTGTACTATTTCATTGGTTCATGTATTTGATTATTGATGTTAGCTTATATAACTTTATTTTTGTCCTTTTTAAAGATATGTTCCTTCGAGTACTAAACCGTTAAAAAGTCAAGCACTACGATTTTACCAAATGTAAGCTTGGTGGTAGCTTTCCAACCTTGTGAAACTCATCCATTAAGGCAACCAGCCAGTTAAAAACAAATCAGTTTGTAAAAAGTTTTGCTAAGGCAACCAGCCAGTTAAAAACAAATCAGTTTGTAAAAAGTTTTGCTAAGGCAACATTTTTCTTCTTTTTGATAGATTAACTATTATGGAGTGTTTTTATTATTTTTTCTTTTCTCATCTCTTGAGGCAAGATTACACTAGAGATGATGTTAACGTGGACAACTTTTTAGCTGTTCTCCTTGGTAACAAAACTGCTCTTACTAGGTACCGGAAAGATGGGAGTGGTGGTCCAAATGATCATATTTGCATATTCTATAGTGATCATGGTGGCTCTGGGTTGCTTGGTAAGTAGCTTATTTATGCCTCTTTTGGTTGTTGCTTTGCTTTCTATAACTTGCGCTTTATACTAATTTCTTAATGAAGGCTTAAATCTAAGTCTGCAACTCGATTATTTCACATCTATTGAATATTAATGACCATTGTCTCACTGCTTTTTAC
>JAJOOR010011894.1:0-12341 GCA_036250505.1 Solanum acaule | reverse complement strand
TAGACTCATTTCCCACTCAATTTGACCCCCTGAATAAGAATATGAAGTCGAATTTCCGAAATCATGCACGGATTTTGAGATATATGGAAATTACAATTTTAGGTGTTTCCGAAGCACATTTTCGGGCATTTTTGGGGTCGTTTCACACCTTCTGCTTCTTCCATTCAAAAAAAAAAATTAGCACTACCCTGCTTCCATCCCCTATATCACCTTCTTTTCCTATGTCGGCGCCTTTTCACGAGGGTGATTAAAGTGCAACGAAATGCCTTAAAGTTGAATAGGGTTCGCGAAGCATCCGGCTTATCGGTAATCTCCCATTCCCGCCGTCGAGAGACTTTAATAACTATAGCATGCTAGAAACGGGGAGGTTCCTTGTGTGAAACTTAGATGTTGAAGCACGCACCTCAATCACCCTGCCTGTGTGAATTGAACGAACTTCAAAGTACAACCAACTTAAGCTGGTTTTCCACCAATTTTTTAGTGTTCGGCCATTTCTAGCAAAGTCTAAAGGACATATTCGTTGCCGATTTTGGGTTCTGATAGAAGATACTGCTGAGGAGGGTCCCTGACACCCCGAGTCAAATGGAATTGAAAAGACTTTCTATTTCAAGGTGGCATCTCGAAAGTGCCGCTAGTCGGTTTAATCATGGAACGTCCAAAAAGCCTGGTCAAATGCGAACATTATTATTAGAAAAAGATGCCTTGGTCTAGCCTCCTTTCGTAAAGTTCGAAACGATAGAAGCTTTCATGGCTCCTTCCGGAAAGGGATCGTCATCTTACCTGTCTCCTACGCTACGCTCTCAACTGGATCAATTGCTTTGTCCTGATTTATTGAAGAGGTGCCCTGTGGAACATGTTTTATGGAATTGAACTCTTTATTCCATATTTCTTTTCTTACTGATTGAATGAAGGTAGAGAGAGGAATATTCGATCGAAACCCTTAGTCCGATAGGGGGATAGTATACATTCAATCCGGATAAGACACTGAGATGAAAGACGAATCAAGAAAGAAAGGCAGAAAGGGGCCGCTTTCTCGAGTGAGAGTTCTTTTTTGGGGTTAGTCTGACTATCCTCATTCAAGTTTGTAGGCGTGCGAGTAAGAGGGTAGTCGGCGAAATTTTATGAATTGAATGGGACTTCAGGTAAGTCACATCTATTACCTCTAGAATATTGGATTGGAAGGCGGCGCCCTCGCCCCTCAATCCTTATTTGAAGGGAAAGATAATAGATTTTCTCCGAAAGGAATTAAAACCTAAGGAGTTACAACTCTTCCCTGAAGGGTTGGTGTTTGATGGTGAGCGGGAGATACTTGAACGCACTGTTGTACGTCAATGGATGGAACAGTGGCTGCGATGGTTTCCTGGCCCTTAACTACTTCTATATCTTAGAACAACCATGCTCTCTGATCGACGTTTTATAGTCTTCATATCTATGGAAAGAGGAAGCTAGGAGAGGATTCTAAACAATTCTACCGAGAGGATCCCCAATTCTGGATTGATCCGCTGGACCTCAAGGCCATAGTCAAGGGCCACCTTGAACCAAAGGAATTTGATCCTTCCGCTCTCGGGGAGGTCTTAAAAAGTCTCTTTACCGAGAGGCATAATTCTCCCTTCTATGAGGATGTTAAGACCGCTCAAGCAGACCATTTCCGGGGCTTTTTAAAACAAAAGCAGCAAGCCCGAGTGGAAATGCAAGAAAGGCTTAACTCTCAGACAGGGAAAACGAGGATTAGATATTTCGTCAACCACCACTTGAGCGCGATTCGCTTATCTGTTGAAAAGTACCATCCAGACAGTAAACCTTTAGGGCATATGACTAGTAAGGTAAATCAACCTATCCCTCTGTTTTCTACTGGGCTCTCTTGAGTTCTGTTGGGGCTTTCTCGAAAGGCTAGCTTTATCTCTGGGTGGTAAGGCTCTTTCCTTTTTTCTCAGAGGATTGGGCTGCTCCGAAGCGCTGGCCCTGGCGATTGCATGGTTTCTTCAATTCTGCATTTCTGAACGTCAAACATGATGGCTCCTTCGGGGGCCTCTAGCTCAGGATCAGGTGAGGGCGCTGGAGGAAGTCGCTTCCGCTGGGCTTCAGAATTAGCAGATTTATTTGGAAGTAGTTCCCCTGCTAATTCTGAAGCCGGTCTCAACCAATCGGCCCCCGATCTAATCTTACACGTGCGAGGACAGTCCTCTGAATAGAGTCCATTGCATCCCATAATAATCGACGGGCAGCCCTCGTACATTTAGCATAAACCGCTGAAAACTCGAAAGTCTGTCCACTCTGAGTGGGCAGAGCCTTATTACCTTATTAATAGGAGGGATGCAAGGAATTGATGCTACGAATGCCATAGCAAGTGAATCAGAATAAGCCCTAGCCCAGCTACTGATTGGAAAGTCTTATCGTCATCTGTATAAAGCATTTATCTACAGGTTTTTCACTTTTCATTCATTGAATGACTTGATTCCCAAAGGATGAAGGAAAACTTCTAGTGTACCCAGTTGCAGGTCATACACTATATCTTGCACACGAGATAGAAAAGTAAGAGTTCGGAGAGTTGTCTGACAACCTTCCCAGTTCCCGCTTCGGTTCCAAGAGAAAGGAAGGGGCTGATCCGATAGTGCGCGCTGGTCGGTTCGATACTATACTCCTTGCTTTCAGAGCTGGAAAGAGCGAGTGGAATAAACGAAAGGAGTTGAACGAAAAGATACGTATATCTTCATTGCCCTTTAAAAAAAGTCAAAAAAAAAGAGCGCTAGGGAAGAGAGAAAGTTGCAGAAGTGCTTCTAGATCTCATGGAATAAGGCAGAATTTCTAACAAAACTTTCCACTGACCCTTTTTAGATCATTCTGTAATATTCCAGTGGTTGCCGCAAGGAATGACGTCATAGCTCATGCAAAAGTAATAACAATCAAAGCCGTAGGTGGGTAATTAATCTTCGTTTGGATAGCAGTACGGTACACACATCAAGATATGATCTTTGTTTTTCCATCCCTGGCATTCAAAAGAAAGGGGGGAAAGGGAGAGTGAAAAGCACCCTGTAGATAAAGATCGAGAGCCTGTGGACCGGGGTTGAACCATATCCCCTGGCCTTTTTTATTCAAAGAAGGCAAAGAAGGAGAGGAAAGCACAGACGGGAAAGAAAGGGAAAGCTCCTACTCAAGTCATCGAGTGACATATAAAACAAGGAGACATCTTTATGCATGCGCAAAAGGCGATTAATCGAGATAGTGCAGAGGTGACAAAGCATGCATGAGGTTTCCTTCAATCTGGTGGTCCCAACAAAAAAAAAACATTAGAGCTCGCGGCCTCAGTTGGCAAAATCAGGGTTGTTGCCCCGTTGTGAAGACAACTGAATGTTATTGTTATTTATTTCACTTGAGATAGGCCTTCTTTCTTGACAAGGATCCTGAATAAATCGCACATGCTCCAAGGACTTCACGGAATTAGGAGGCACACAGGTGGGTATACCAAGAGAAATGCGGGTAAGCGACGGGCTACTTCGTTCCTCAACAAAACCAGTTTTTATTTCCAGAAAGATCCCCACGCGCCACAACCATCTCATTTTTATAGGTTCTACGGACCGATGCCTGCTGCTTCATCTGGGAGAAAAGAATCATAGATATGCCAGTCATTAGAAGGAAGAACCGCCATAAAAAGATTCCTCGTGTATCATATGTAGCAAAACTATGAACAGGAGCTAGCAATCCGGATCGTCAAGAAGAGTTAGTAGCGCTTCAGATTGATCACGAGGGACAACTTCTCTTGATCACTTCACCCTTGCTAGAGAACTTTGAGAAAGACGATGTAGTCGATGTCTTGATCTCCTTGTGAATCTTCCAAGATGTTATGGAATTTTCAAGATGCCTCCAAAGAGAATATGTAGCCCCTTTATTTTATATAGGCATGGATTAGGGTATGCGACTTGGACGACAAAAGAGGGCTAGAGCGTGGGTCAGGGTCAGATACGGAGGGGCAGAGAGAATGTTTTCCGATCACTCTCTCAGAGAGAGAGAGCTATTGTACAAGGAAGCTACGTACACATTTTCGAACGGAAAGAGAGATCTTGCAACCACACCCGAAGAAGCACGCAACAAAGCTCTTTTCCTTTCTCATTGAAGTATGCAGCGAGGGTATTATCTCAACGCCTCTTTTCTTTGGCTTGCTCTTTCAAATCCAATTTTGGCCTGCAGTAATGTAATCGGGATTTCATCTCCTAAATTCTTTTTTCTATGAAAGCAAGAGGTGGAAAGTTTTGTTAGAAATTCTGCCTTATTCCATGAGATCTAGAAGCACTTCTGCAACTTTCTCTCTTCCCTAGCGCTATTTTTTTTTTACTTTTTTCAAAGGGCAATGAAGGCCTTCCTTATAAGTTCTCGCTCGATCGAAAGGATATAACGCATACGAAACCTTGTTTCAGGTATTCCACTCGTTCTCAAAGTATATAGCTCTAGTAGTCATTTCTGCCTATTACACCCCTTCGCTCTAGTGATCGCTTCGTATACTACGCTTCTTATCCAGCGTATTGAACTCGTTTATTCCACTCGCTCCCTAACTCTAAGAGCAACTCCTCTTTTTAGAATTGTTGAAGAAACTACTAACTCTAACTATCTAACTGCACTGATCGGGGTCGATCTCACTGACCCCTTGCTTCACCACGCCCAAGCCGGAGGCTAAGGAGAGCAGAATAAGGTGAAGGTGGATATCGCTCATCAAGAGCTTGGTTAAGTGTCCAAGACCGTATGCCTTGCTGGTTGGATCTGAATCTGCTCTTTAGTTATCTAATCTCTTTCTTTTTCCTACCCCTCCTACGAAGGGAAGTACAAAGGAAGCTGCTTCGAAGTTGAAGGGGCTCGTCCATTCACTATATCTCTGTAATTTCATACATAAAGAGGAAGATTAAAAACTCATTGATCTCCTTACCGCTCCGTGGGGGTCTTCATTCACTCTTCTCTTACTTTTCCTACTTCAAGAAAAGAAAAAGAAATGTCAAACAAAAATGATCTTTCTAAAGTTAAGGCAGCAGATCGGTCGGCTGCGGGACGGGGCCGGGAGCAGCAGTAGGAGAAGCGATAAGCCCTTCAAAACGAAGATATTTTTATTTTGTTCCAAAGGTGTTGCAGAACCATCTAGAAAGCAATTGATACTAATACAGTTTGCTTCCTTAACTCAATTAGCAGAACCCCTATAGCCTCAAAATAGGCAATGAATTGCGGACAACTTTCTCCTTCGCCGGTAGTTTCGAGAGCTAAGCCAATTCGTTTCTAGTTTTGTAGGAGGCCATAACATAAAAAATCAGGAGAATCTTCCCATCCCACAAGAGTCAAGCCCTTCAACGGGTTAAACGTGCCATAAATAGGCTTTTAGTGGACTCAAAAAAGAAATCTTGATATAATAGTTATCCCGGTAAGAGGAGGATAAAAAAAGCTTATGATGAGCCCATCACAAAGATGCACAGAGGAAGAGAACGAACGTCAGTCTCTTGAGCGACCGATCGAGAAATGCAAAGATAAGGGGAATGGTTAGTGATGAGGGCATAGGACAGAGAAAGTTCTTTCTCACTCTTTTGAATCCCAGGGATTGCCATTTCCAGTGATTTCGCTACAGTTTACTAGCGCATTCCTAGACTAAGAATACGACATTGAAGAAGCAAGCTCACTCTCATTCCAGGAATCAGAGGAAGGCATTCTGTCCAGTAATGAAGTTCGAAGTTTTCGGCTTGCTTTCTCTCTTCTCTTGCAATTGGCAGTCTCAGTTAACCTTGTTCCGGGCCTTCTCTTCTACTCTATCTGCTTATTAGATTGGTAGGTACAGTCTTTCTTCTAGGCTTCTGATAATTTCACTCAATTAAATAAACTATACCCTTACAAAACTTATTAGTACTCCTACACAGTTGTTCAATTTTAATATCATTCTCAACTCTATCCCTGACTGGGTCTTTGATTTCAGGCCCTTTTGAGGAGGGTATCTTTTTGGTTAATATCCACCCGACTAGAGGGACTGAGAAATTAATTGAGTACAAAACTTATCTTCAAGCTTTACCTTATTCTGATCGTTCAAAGGGCGATCGCGAGGTCACTGAATGAAGTCCTCCGTTTCTTTTGGAGGTGCTGACCCGCTAGGAACAACCGCGCTGGTTGTAATAGATCGACTTTCATGCTAGTTCTTGCTCTAGCATGTAAGTTCCATTTCAGGGAAGGAGCAATCGAAGGAAGGGGTAGAGCATGTTCTATTTTTCCGAATCTTTCAAGATGAAAATAGAGGGATTGGGTTAACTTCATTTTTGTCTCATTTTCAGGTAGAGTGTACCTGGCCCCTATAGGAACCCCCTGATTTGATGGGGGGAATTTCTATGAAAGAGGCTCACTTGGAAGGAGCGATAGAAGAGATAGCCTCATTCAACAGGAAAGCTTTGTGCTTTTTCTAGCTTTGGCAGGGTTTCTTCCTTTATTGAGTTAGACGCATGAACTTGGTTACTAGTTTGACCGGTTTGTTGGCAAAAGGAAAGGTCTGTTCATTTGTACAGAAATATGTTTTCGGCCTATCTATCGATTGAACCAGGGGCTGGGCTCCTGTTGACAGACATAAGAAGTGGGATTCAGAATAGGGGAAGAGCAGCTCTACTCATACTTCTGATTATGGAAAGACATAAGAAGCACCCCCTCAAGAGATGAGCGAGAACCCCCAATTGTTTAGGGGTCGCACTCTGTCCCGCTTGGTGGACGAAATCTTCTCTCCTTTTTGAATTCTTTCTCCCACACACCCTTTTTGCCCTCTTTCGCCGAGGAGGAAAGAATAATCTTCCAAGCGGACAGAGACCTAAATTTCCATTAGATTCATTCCTAAGCCTGCTTTGTTGCAGCAAGATGATCAGTTCGAGAGTGCTGGAGAGAAGAGAAAGTGGTAAAAACCTCTCTTATTCGGTCACCGAGAAGTCGGACGACTCTTCAGTAACCCAGGGTGATCTGACCCCTTCAACGCTTTTTTCACTGTATACCCCCTCCATCCTTCGGAGGTGGAAGAAAGGGTACTCACATTTTAATGCACTTGACGTCGGATCTCCTCATTGGAAAATGGGGATAAGCGAGAAGCCGCTTTGCAGGGTAGACTCGCTCCTACCTGCAACTAAATCTGCTTTTATATCCTCCTCTTATATTAGGGGGTAATCAAGCCGGTACTTGCGGATTCAGGGGCGGCATCAAGTCGAAAGAGTGTTGCAGAAAGATAAAGATCTGCACTTCCCTTTTACAACATAGGAGGGGGGCCTCGTTCCTAAAAAGCCTTTCTGATTGCCTCCGCCCCTATCTCTTAAAGCTACGGCATCCCACCCCCTTTTTTCGGATCTCGAATCAAGGGGAGTCAATTTCGAGTCCTTCTCTTAATTAAAAGGGAAGGTACCCCTGCGAAGGGGTTGGGACGAACACTCTACCACATAGTGGAGTGGATAGCTAGGACCCCCAGATCGAAACGTTACGATTAACTCCGGTGCTGCTTGCTAGTGGAGGTTGGGAGTATCTCAACTATGAATAAGAAGTCGAAGAAACCCTAGATTCGCCTCTTACTTACCTACCTTCCCAGACTAGCTAGTCAGGGCGAAGCATTCTTAGCATTAGTAGTTTTGGCACGATAGACTCATGAGATATGACCTCATGATGGGTCGGTGGGAATGGCTCGTGATCGTGCATTCAATCTAACCACCGCTCACCCCGATCACATATTGGCACGTTCATGATGCATCATAATCAAAAGGCCGTAAAGTAAAGAAGACCTATGCATCAGTGTAATGTCATGATCACATATTAGCTCGATTTTATTAACGGCGTGTCCAGTACACTACAAACAAAGAACGGAATAGAAGGGGCCTAACCAGTCCTTCCTTGCTCCCATTGAGGGATAGAACTCTTCCAATGAAGTAGGTGATACATCCGAACAAGAAGCAGACTAAGACAGTGATTCGGATCTCACACCTTCCACCAGCCTCTTACAATAGGGGCTTTTTTTTTCGAGTTGCTTTCCTTCGTGTTGGTAGTGGAACCTACCTGCTAAGCTATCCCCTTTTATTCTATACTCTTTCTGCATGCAAACCGGAATAAGATATAAAATTAGCCTCAGATGCAGGAGAGCTATTGGATGACCCATCTACTTGCAAGGAGACTTGTTGGGACTTTTTTCTACCTGACTAATTATCGCCCAGACATTGCTTACACTTACAACATAAGAGGGAAGAAAGAGATGGGTTGGCAATAAAACAGCCATTTCATTATTTTTTTACGCAATTTAAAGATTAAGGAATCGATCACTTCTTCACTTCACACTGGTGAATTTGGTAAAGGGAGGTTTTCCCTCCTCTTTAAACGTCTTTTCCCCGCCTGTTCAAGGCACATTTGTACTTCGGGATAGGTAGGATATGGTGCCACAAATTGTAGTCTACTCGGCATGCGTCGATTCCTTGCTGGAGAAGCCTAGATCACTAGTTTTGGACTATCCGAGCGATTGCCTTCGCGGATCCAAACGCGCTCACAAGGCGCACAATAAGAATAAGACCAATAGAGACTTCATAAGGGACCACTTGAGCTGCAAATCATAATGCTCCTAGCCCTTCAAGTGCTGATAGACCGCGAGCTCTTGTTGTTTTTTATTGGCATGGACTGAACATGGTCCCTAGCTGTGAACGTATGTGTTGACTTCGTGAAACCTTAGTAGGATGGTTCAAGCGGATCCTTTATGATGAAAAGGATGAGCTTCAAGAGACTGATTCGGGGTTCTTGCAGAGTGGAACCATGCAGTACCAGACACGAGATAGATCTTCCAAAGAACAAGGCCTTTTTCGAATAAGCCAATTCATTTTGGACCCTGCAGATCCACTCTTTCTCCTATTCAAATATCAGCCCCCTGGCTCTGTGTTTTCACATCGAGAATTATTTGCAGATGAAGAGATGTCAAAGGGGCTTCTTATATTGGAATTAGGTGCCCATCTTTTTACTGTTGTCAATGAATCTCTTTCATGTTCGATTCTACTCTATGTTAGAACATTTCTATGAATGCTATTTTGATCTAAGTGGTCTTATTCTTTGTCCCGTGCTAGGAAGCATTACTCCTCTTTTCATTCCAAATTCAAGAATACGACCGATACGATTAATTGGTCTGTGCGAAATTAGGAGAGTTGATGCCTAACAAGAGTGCCCAAGAAGTTCTGGAAGCGGTCGAAGTTCTACATGGCGAAAGCAACAATATTGACTTTCTTGACTCCCTATTGAAAGATTTCAATCAAAACGGAGTAGCGGGTGAAGCCTATAAAGATGCAGTGGATCTAGTGAAAGATCTCGTCTTCCGTAAGAAATGGAAGACTCTTGTATGTACGGTAACCCTCTCTTCCGCTACTGGTAGACTGTTGCACAGAAAGGGCGACAGAAGCAACCTTTCTTAGCGCGCTTTTCAAGCGCTTAGCTTCTGCTAGTGGCGGGGCGGCAAGGCCATGTTGTTCAGTTGGAAGCCTAAGCCTTTTGGGTATGCAGGTACTAAAAGCCCTCTCACTACCAACCAGCGGACATCATCTGGCTGGGTCTTGCCGGTAACAACAACGAGGAAGAAACAACCAGAAACAACAACTAACTATGGCTCTTGGCCCAGACAACGTCCTAGGCGTAGGGGAGATCGGAGCAACAGGGAACGCCTAGACGACATTTTTCTTCCTGGGCTGCAGTAAGTAGATCGAGAGGTCATTCCGCCCTTTGTCCCCGAATATGAGGAATATGTTCTCATAAAATCTTGCTCCAATCTGACCTAGCTGGCCCCAGTTGCTTCCCCTCCAGTCGCTTCCTAAAATTCTGGATCCCGCTCTCAGCTTCATCGATCCTCTCAAGTTTCTTATCCTGTTGAAGGCTTATGAATCGTTTTCCCCAAAACAAAAGATCGAGCTTACCTCATCTCAGTTCAATCTTCTCATGAAGCTGAATCATTTGCTGAAGCCTCCAATCATTCTTGCTGGAGAGATGCTATACAGGAAGAAATCAATGCCCAGGAAAAAAATAATAAGACTTAGTCTCATTGCCTGCCTCTCTACCTTAAGACTTCTAACATGGTCGATTCTAGATAGAGCACGGTAACCCACAACCCCCTACTCTACAAAACAAAGAGTGGAAAATCTCTTCATAGGGTACTGTAGTTGTACAACCATAGTACCATAGGGATGGTGAGAGTTCATAAGAGCTCGAATTTAGATAGGTGAAAGATCCTTACTCAAATTACGAACATTCAAAGGTGACTAAATTGGTCCTAGTTACTCTTCGGGGCGGAGTGGAAGAAGGGGGGGATTCTCGAACGCAGAAAAGGATCCAATGAATTCGACCTGAGCTTCAAGCAAAAAAGGCGGGGACCTCGGGGCTTCGTAAAATCAACGGTCTCACCGGGAACTAGACAAGCACCTAGATGTAAATTCTCAGGCCCTAGCCCGAAATTCTTACTTCATTCATCACAGTTCCAGGCCCGTATGAATGGCTTTCTCCTTCTCCAATTGTCGGGAGAGGTTTTCCGCTCCGGTCGTCTGGAATTTTTTTTCGTAAAAAAGAAAGTAAAAAACAAGTGAGGAACCCTGGAAATAAAATGTTTGTTCCGATAACGGGAAAGTTTATCCCTCTGATCTTAGTTGCGGCCCCCCGATCAAACTAGAGCGTAAGGGCGCTTTATTGTTTGCATGAGTCCCGGCTTCTTTCCAATGGGCAGATGACATCTCTTGCCTGGTGAATCAACATGTTCTAACACGTGTTGTTTGGTGTGAGTATGTATTTCATATTCGTTACAGGCCAATCGGGGCTAAAGAAGGTCCAACAACGTGCGTTTTTAACTTTCTTTTTTACGAAAAAAAATTCCGGACGACCGGAGCGGAAAACCTCTCCCGAGAATTGGAGAAGGAGAAAGCCATTCCTACGGGCCTGGAACTGTGATGAATGAAGTAAGAATTTCGGGCTAGGACAGAAGGAATACTAATTTTCAATAATTTATTATTCTTTTATACATTTTGTATTGATTGATGGCTTAACGTGGTACACGTGTGCAACACAGGTATACTAAACTAATTATCTTAAAGATATAATACATAAACATGCCCCTTAATTTGGCTTCAGTGGACAATTATGCCTTCCAACTTTGGGTGTGCACAAGTAGACACTTAAACTTGTATAAAATTGAACAAGTAGACACATGTGTCCTACATGTCATAATACACATAGGACGCCGCGTAGGAGATAAAATTTCCACATAGGGTGTCATGTAGGACGAATGCGTCTATTTGTTCAATTTTATACAAGTTTAAGTGCCTACTTGTGCACACCGCAAGTTAAAGATCATAGTTGTCAGTTGAGCATGTTTATCCCTTACTATTGTTATATAATTTAAAATTGTGTTATCAAATAGAAAATGTTTAAATCAACGATATTAATTTTACCAATTTTCATGTATTAAATAAAATACATAAAAAGGGATTGAGCATTTGACATCAAACAAGAAATATGTGAAATTAATTAAGATAATAGAGTCTCTTAACTTTGTGTGTGTCTTTTTTTATGATCTAAATATCATTGATAACCTTTTATAGCCATGAATGGATAAAAAAAATCATGCACGCTTATTGACAATATTGCCTATTTTATTTTAATGAGAAACGGAGCGTGAAATATTTGTATTATTTAAGTAAAGTTCTAGAATTAAAAGGCTAATAAAAGAATACATGAAGATATACTTTCAAAAAATTACAAGATTAAAAAGCAATTGCATCCAATATATAAAAGTGACAGATAAAAAATTCACACACTGGACTTCATACATACATCTATTCCAAAATTTCATAATAATAGTTAAAAGATCACAACATTACAATGAGTTCATTAGAAATGTAAAAGAAATTATAAAAAACAATAATCTTCCTAATGGGGAATCGAATGTACAATCTTTATTATGATATTATCTAAAATATATCTTTTCACATTCCAAACATTTAATTATTTGCTTAGTCCTTTGAGTTTCTTTTTCTTCTGTTAATAAGAAAAAACTGCACACCTTTAGAAAATGTGGAGTATTAATATAGAAATGCAAGTAAACCTAGAAATAGGGCTATTAAACTTCTTATGTGATCTCCCTAAAACGTGTAATTAAGTCTTCAAACTTTTAAAATTTTACTATAAACCCTTGAGGTAATTTTAATTTTACTATTTACTATTAAATTAATTAGATGTTTGATTATTAACTCACCTTAGAACGTGTATTTAGTCTTAGTTAATTTAAATTTTACTATTTATTATTTAATTAATTAAATATTTGATTTAGTGTAGGGGTAAAATGGTAATCTAACTTT